>PVHP010007944.1:0-54905 GCA_004024765.1 Zapus hudsonius
CTTATGTGGGTCCTGGGGAATTGAACCCAGGGCCTTAGGCACTAGAGGCAAGTGCCTTAACCGCTGAGCCATCTCTCCAGCCCAAGATTTTTTTTTTTGAGGAACATTTGGTAAAATTGTACAGATAGAAAATGTCACTTTTAAGCCGGGTGTGGTGGCGCACGCCTTTAATCCCAGCACTGGGAGGCAGAGGTAGGAGGATCACCATGAGTTCAAGGCCACCCTGAGACTACATAGTGAATTCCAGGTCAGCCTGGGCTAGAGTGAGACCCTACCTCGAAAAACAAAACAAAAACAAACAAACAAAAAAGAAAATGTCACTTTTAGTAGAATCAACCTACCTGCATGATCTCCTGGACAGCTCTGCAGGCCTCCTCTTTGCTCTTTGCAACAATCACTCCCTTCCCAGCTGCAAGACCACTGGCCTTCACAACCAGAGCAGGGAAGTTTGCACTGTGAAGACAGGGCAACCTTCATCATGCAATAGACCCATATAATTCAAAACTTTAAAACATTTTGAGATTTTTAATAATATGCTGTAGCAAAACGTAAACGCACATAGAAAAAATTGATTATTTGAGTATCATTGTGTTGTACTTCCTGCCAGGATTCTTTCCCTTACATATTCCTTTACAGTTTTGATCATACTCATACCCCATATGTAATTTTTTCCCACATTTAGAGAGATCATCACATAGGCAAGAATCTTGAGAAGAATGAGCAGAGTTGTAGCATAGAAATAGAATGATCTTTAAGATACAAAGTAATGAATCTCATTTAAAATGTGGCTGTAGAAGTCCAACGTAAGCATGTACCCACAGAGCAGTTCTGCAAGACACCCAAGAAACTATGGAGTGGGGCTGGGGATCTGGGAGGAAGCTTACTCAAGGAAAGAAAGTTGTGGCTTACCCAAGGCATCTGGCTACTAGGAATAATAATATTCAGTGTCTAAGAATCCCTGTAGGATGAAGAATGAATAAAGAATGATCTTGACCCAATGAAAAGGAAAACATTCCAGGAAGTGCCACCAAAAAAGGAGTGAAGGTGTGTGCAATGTTTTCCATTTATAGGCATAGAAAAAAGGATGCTTAATTTTTTGGGGTTTTTTTTAAAGGTAAGGTCTCACTCTATCCCAGGCTGACCTCCGATTCAAGGAAATCCTGCTACCTCTGCCTCCCAAGTGCTGGGATTAAATGCATATGCCACCACGCCCAGTTCAAGGATGCTTAATTTTAAGGTTTAGATGGAGTACTGGCTGCAGACAATCAAGGGATTCTTCATTCTGATTATTTGTGAAGAAAATCCAGTAACTTGGCTGGGCATGGTGGTTTAAACCTATAATCCAGCACTTGGAAGACTGAGGCAGGAGGATTGCTACTAGTTCAAAGACAATCTGAAATACCTTTAAAGACTATTTCAAAAGAACAAAGCAAAACAAAAAGTCAACTGGGTGAGGTAGGGCACACCTTTAATCCCAGCACTCAGGAGGCAGAGACAGGAGGTTTACTGTGAGTTTGAGGCCAGCCTAGGCTCTAGTGAGACTGGACCTTGAAAACAACAACAACAACAACAACAACAAAAAAAAAAAAAAAAAAAAAACACTAAACTAAAGCTAAAGAAATCATTAACCTTTATGTTGCAACTTGGCTCTGAAGAGTCTTCCATGATTTATAGAACCAAATGTTGGCCAGGCGTGGTGGTGCACGCCTTTAATCCCAGCACTAGGGAGGCAGAGGTAGGAGGATAGCCCTGAGTTCGAGGCCACCCTGAGACTACATAGTGAATTCCAGGTCAGCCTGGACTAGAGTGAGACCCTACCTCGAAACCCCCCCCCAAAAAAAGAACCAAATGTCTTTTCTTCCCCTAGAGAGTACTCAGTAATAAACATCATAATTTAAATCTTTCTATAAGGCCACAAAATTAGCCAGGTGTGGTGGGACACACCTTTAATCCCAGCACTCCGGAGGCAGAGGAAGGAGAATCACTGTTCGAGGCCAGCCTGAGACTACATATTGAATTCCAGGTCAGCCTGGGCTAGATCCTATCTCAAAAAACCAAAATATAAAATAAAAAATAAAGCTACAAAATTATATAAATGACATGTATATGCATAGAACTCCCTTTTTCTGTCTTTCCCTGCTTTTTTGAGACAGGGTTTTTCTTTATCCCAGGCTGGTCCTGCTTTCTGATCTTTCCAGCCTCCACCTATCAAGTCCTATAGAATCCCACCTGATTTTGGCATTGGAAAAAGGAAGCTTACCTAGTATATTTTCAACATAAAAGTGACTTTGCATTTAAATATCATGACAAAACAACTGCCCTTCTCAGGCAAGGGGTCTGCCACCTACCTCATAATGAAGCTGCAGGCATCTTCAGGTTTGGTGAAAGCTCTCCACTGTGCAGTTGGGATTCCGTGTCGGTCCATAAACTCTTTGGCAAACCTTTTACTGGACTCTAACTGAGCTGCTTCTGCTGTGGGGCCAAAACATGGCACTCCTGCGGAGGTCAGGTCCCCGACAATTCCTGTAGATGCACAAAGCAACCTAGGTGACCTACCATCTCTGTGGGCGCTTTTCAGACTGAATATGAATTACAGCTAGACCCCCATCCACATTTACACAAGGCAGTAAACTAGTAGTAAAAGAAAACTTCTCACACTATTATTTTACTAAACAAACAAACAAAAAAACAAAAAAACCCAAGAGGTGATTCAAATTCAGCATTAAGAGCTGTGCAATGTCTTGCCTGCCTGAGTCTCAACTACCTGAGATGCTGAGGTAAGAATCTTGAGCCTACAAACTATAGATCAGCCTGGGCAACAGTAATACAATTGTAAAACAAAAAAGCCAGCAAAAGTTATTATTAAAAAAACAAACAAAACCAGCCAACCACATAGGTGGCCGGGTACACCTCGAATCCCAGTACTTGGGAGGCAGAGGTAGGAGGATCCCTGTGAGTTAGAGGCCAGCCTGAGACTGCATAGCGAATTTCAGGTCAGCCTGTGCTACAGCAAGACCCTACCTCAAAAAACCAAAAAGATGTGTATGTGAGCGTGGAGTCCTTGTGCTCCACCTTGTCTGAGGCAGGCTCTCTGTTTGAAAGGTTGGATGGGCCATGGGTTTCTAGGGAACTTGTTCTGTCTTCAATCAGCAGCACTGGAATCACAGGTGTTTGTGTTCCTGCATTTGGCTTGTTAAACTTGAATACATTAAAGACAATATAAAAAAGACATAAAACTAATCCCTAGCTCATCTTCTAACTGAAGTTCAGGGAAGAAAAAAATAATCTTATTTTGAGTTCAAGGCCAACCTGGGACTACACCAGGTCAGCCGGGGCTAGAGTGAGACCCTACCTTGAACAAAAAAAAACAATTAATAAAGCCCTTTTCCCAGTACATTTTATAAATCCTCACTTGTGAAATTAATTGGTTTAATAACTAAGACAATGATGATCCCCAAACTCCTGCTAGCACTGAATATAATTTAATAAACAAAAATGAACCTTACCAGCAGCCAGAGGTGCCTCTGGTCCAACAACTACAAATTCAACTTTTTTATCTTTGCAGAATTGAGCGAGGGCAGTATGATCAGTGATGGAGATGGCTGTGAACAGAAAGCATAAATCCACACATTTACAAAAACACTGCTTCAGTTTACCAAGTGTTGCCAGTTAAATGATGAGTACCAGTGAACTTCCCCAAGTTATAGATCAGTTGTCCATGTCACTGTATTGAGTAAAAAAATCAAACATACACACAGCATAGAATATACTCAGAAACTACATTTTCAATTTTATTCATTTAAGATTTATTGAAGGGCTGGCCATGGTGGTGTATACTTTTCTTTAATCTCAGCATTAAGGAGGCAGAGGTAAGAGGATCACTGTGAGTTTGAGGCCACCCCGAGACTACACAGTAAATTCCAGGTCAGTAGGATGCTTGTACAAAAGGAACAAATTAAGCAAATATGCTCTAAGGGAAACCAGGAGACCATTTCTGATTTAGTAAGGTAATGTTGCTGAGACAGAGCTATTCGAGCTAATAATTTAATGATTTTATGTAAGATCACATCTTCTCCAAGTGCAGAGAAGGCTGGGTTTCTCAATTTACAGACTGCCCCTGTGTCATAAGGAAGGCACGCTTTGTGCTTTCTCCAAACACACTGGACTCAACAGGATCACATGCATTAGTATAGCAGAGGACAAAATCTGGGACACCATCTCAGCGCTGCAAATGGTAGCTGACACATGACATCCCGGCAGAGTTTTAAAAAATTTATTGATTGTGGCCTGCTGGACCTCATCCTCTCCATAAACATCAAGTGTCACATACGGGCTACTGTGCACACAATGTGAAACAAGAGAAATAAGATCCTTGCAGTCCCCTCTTAAGATTTACATCCTATGTCTGGAAAGGGAGGTACAAGGCCAGATAAGGAGTTCGAGTTTCATATTAAGTACTATGAAGCCAGAACTGTAAGGACTTAACCTTTCATAGTTCTGCTCTACTTCTCTTTTCCAAAAACCACATCAAAATACCTTTGCCTTATAGTAGGCACCTGCTACCTTTTCAGTCAATGTCATTCAAAAGGTTTAAAATGATTTAAGGAAATGTCACATTCTGAACAATGTTACCTTCAGTTTAAAACATATGGTATTCATATTACCACAAAACAATTTAAAGTTAGAGCTTTCAAACCTAAGAAGCAATCTACCTTTACTATTTAAAGGACAGATGTGACTAACAGTTTATTATTAAGAAATAGTAATGTACTCCCTACACCAAAACATAATTACCAGCATTAGAAATCTTTTCAGAGCAGGCAGTGCCTGCATTTCCTGGGGCAACCAACACTTCTTTCACATGAGGCGACTGTGCAAGTTTCCAGGCCAGTGTATGTTCCCTTCCTCCACTGCCAATTACAAGTACTCGGGCTGCCATTGCTGTCTGCAAAGCAGGAATTCAAAAAGAAAATGAAGCCTGCAGAAAGAAAATCATAGTTGATACTTTAAAATTCACATATTTTAGACAATATACTAATCAGTGAATGTGCCAATATCCAGAAAGTTACATGAAGCAGCAGGCAAAGGTTTTTTTGCCTATCAGTATTCCACACCAAAGAAAATTAGATATATAATTTGAATTTCATATGAACTAAAAACATTTTTTCCACATATGTATTATTTTTTCTGAGACATGGTCTTAACTTATATAACCCACGGGGGGGGGGGGGGGAGAGCCTGAAACTTGCTATGCAGACCGGCTGGCCTTAGCAGTGACCCTAATGTCTGTTTCCTTCAACATTTTTGCTTGGTGGCCTATTCCAAAAACAAGTGGCAGAAACATTTGCACACAGTCCATATTATGCAGACCCATGATCTAAGTAGTTTGTGAGATACACTGGAAATATGGTAGAGAACACATAAATCAAATTCCAACACATCCCACTGCTCTTTGCGAGACTTTGGATATATAAGGGTTAATCAGAATGACATTTATTAAAAATTGGTATAGTATAGAGCACTCAGAAATCGTAAATACTAGGTGCTATAGAGACAGTTTAGAAGTTAAAGGTGCCTGCCTGCAAAGCATGCTAGCCTGGGTTCAATTCCCCAGCCACCTACATATAGCTGGACAAAGAAATGTTGCAAATGTTTGGTGTTCTGTTTGTAGTGGCAAGAGACTCTGGTGTGTGTGTGTGTGTGTGTGTGTGTGCATACATACCAAATAAAAACTAAAAATAGTAGATGCTAACTTTTTATACTTCATTATTTCTTTTACCCAAGTTCATATGCTGACAGAAACAAGTCATTAACTCATGACATTAAAAGGAATACCACCACCACCATCACCAAGATGGGGTGTAGCTTAGCAATAACAATTGTTTAGCATGTGTGAAACTTTGTGTTCAAATTCCAAGCCAAAATAAAGAAAAATGCCAAAGGAATATTTTGTCAGATTAATTAAAAGATTTTAAGACATTTAGCTATGTAGAAAATTGTAATCAGGGAAAAAATTGATAACTTAAGAACATTAAAATATATTTTTTTTCTTAGAGTGCATGCCAGAGTCTCTTGTCACTGCAAATGAGATGCATGCTCATTTGGTTTTATGTGAGTACTGGGGAATTGAACCAGGGCCAGAAGGTTTTGCAAACAAGTTCCTTTAACCACTGAGCAATTTCCCTAGACCACAGAACATCTGCATATACGTACGCAAATGGTCAGATTAATAGGGGTGCAATAGCCTAAGTGGGGAAGGGACTGAGTAAAGGTAGGGTGGGAGGAGGGTTAACAAAAATTTAAGAGGTTTTGAAAAAGCCATATGGAAACCTACTTCTTTGGATTATGGCACACCCAGAAGCCATAGGTTACTAGAAATATTTCAGTGCCAGGGATGGAATACCTTCCAGGGAGTTGTTGGCCAGAGAGGTTCATGAGGCCTCCCGGGAAACATTACAGGCCATTACCAAGGCTCTTGGTTGCCTACCAGAATGAGATGGTAAGACCCTATTGCTGAAGAGTACACAGGCTTGGGCTCAGGTCATTAAGAAATCAAGCTGGAGCTGAGCTGGAAACCCCCTCCCCATTAACCAGTTAACAGTTGGAAAAAGCTAGGGCTGCATGTAGCCTTATGGGAGAGAGAAGTCATCAATGGTGGTAAACAGCAGTGGGCATTGCAAGCCTTAGGGAATGGTCAGCCAAGCCAAATGTGCCAAGTGGCGCAATAGTGGTATGTCTGCAATGGGGGAACCCATAGCTTTTTACTTGGACTGGAGGCCCAATCCAAGGAAGGGAATACATTTCTGATACTGAAGACCTAGTCAAAAGCCTATGGTGGGGGAGATCATGAGTCCTAGGGAGTAATGCGAATGCATATATTATGCCCACTAAAGTGTTTTATGAGCACTTTTCCCCCTTAAATGTGCATACCCACATAATAATGCTACTCTCGCTTTTGGCTAGAGAAGCTTCTATTTTCAGATGGTGGTGACCATTGGGCTAACTCAAAAAGACACATTAGTGCTGAGAAGTGACAGTGGAGTGTTAAGTGAGACATCTCTTATCGCACCTCAGGGTCTATTGCAGAAGAGTTGCTGGAAACTGTAGGAACCAAATTACAATGTAATCTGCCCTTGATATTCATGACCTCCATAATGGGAGGAAAAGATAATATCAAAACAGAGACTAAGGGGGGAGGAGATACAATGGAGGGTAGATTTGAGGGGAAAGTAGGGGTGGGGAGGAAATTATCATGGTTTAGCGTCTATAATTATGGAAGCTGTTAATAAAAAGTTAAAATTTATTTGCAAGCAGAGAAAGACAGAATAGGCACACCAGGGGCTTCAGCTGCTGCAAACTCTAGATGCATGCGCCACTTTGTACATCTGGTTTTACATGTGTACTGAGGAATGGAACCTGGGTCGCTAGGCTTTGCAGGCAAGTGCCTCGCTGGCTTCCCTTGTACCAGGTAACTCGCTTGATCCTTGTAAAAATTCTGAGTACGAAGTTACTATCCCTCACGAGAAGCCAAGTCCTTAGGTCCTATAGAGTCTAAGATGATGATCCCTCCAATGTTGAAGCTACAGTCTCACAATAAAAAGCCAGTTCAATGAAAAGCACACATTTCATATGCCGTGTGTTTTGGAATTGCAAACACATCAGGACGCCCAGGGTGCCTCGCTAGCAGCCAGACTGGAGAGAGGAAACCGACCCTCGGGATTTGGTGCACAAAGTCAAAAACAGATACAAAAGTGATCCAAAGCAATGTGCTAGTGACGATGAGTGCGTAACAAGATGACACGACCCCACCTGGGAGCTCGGACAAAGACACCTGTGAGAACGCCCTTTGCGAGCTTCTACCAGGGGAGCTGACGCACCGCGCCAGGGAGGGGAGCCGGAGGTGGCCGGTCACCACGTCCTCCTGGCTACGGACCAGGTAGACTGCAGGCCGTGCCCAGCCTGGCTCCGGGACCCCAGGGAGGAAGGAGGGCACCACGTGCACTCACGTGCGCGTGCCAGGGGAGCCACCGAGCGCAGCCCCGGGAAGCACGTGACCCACGCCCGCGGTATTTTACCGGCAGGGTCTGCGTCCGAAGCCGGTCCCACCGACCCTCACGCTCCAAATTCCCGAGCGAAAGCAGAGGCGCGCGCGGGCCGGGCCAAGCAGGAGAGCAGAGCTTACGTACCGACCGCCGCCGCCGAAGCCGCCGCGCCGCGCGCACGCACGCACGCACGCGCACGGGCCGGAAATGTGCCCGGGGTGGGGGGCCTTTCCCGCCCCGCCCCGCCCTCGCCATTGGTCGGCCCGCCCCCCTCCTCCCCCGCCAGTCTCCGTCCCTAGGTGCGGCCGCTGGGACGCTCACCCCGGCCCCGCGCTGGTCCTTTTACGGTGCCCGCCTCCCCGGGAGCCATGTTTCTTCCCCCCACTAGCCCGGTCCGTGACCCGCCCCTCAGGTCCTCGCTTCAGGACCACAGACATGAGAACGTGTCCCTCCCAGTCCCAGGGCGCGGGCTGAGCTCTGCGGCGCACGCCGTGAGCCCCTCTTCGAGGGCCTCCATCATGGCCGCTAGCCTCGGGACGCCCCGCGGCCTCGGGGGGACGGGCGGCTTCTCCTGTAATGGCGCCTGCGTCAGACACTAACATGGCGGCCCTAGTCGTGCGCGGCGCAAACGTCAGCAGCTCTACCCCGGGCGGCTCAGAAACAGCCGAGGAGAGCGGGGCCGTGCTCGCTGATTGGCTCGAGGAGGGAGCGTGCGGGCCGTCGCTCCCGGATCAGCCAATGAGGAAGGAGAGGAAAGGAATTGGCCGCGGCGCCTCCTCCCGAGGCATGCTGGGAGCCTGGAGGACTAGCGAGGAGGAGTTGAGAGAACGGAGCGGACGCCATGGCGGCCGACATCGAGCAGGTTTTCAGGTCCTTCGTGGTCAGTAAATTCCGGGAGATTCAACAAGAGCTCTCCAGGTAAACGCCTTCCGGACGTTTCTGCCGCGCGCGGGCCGCTGGGGCTCCGCGGACCGGCCGGCGGCATCTTTTCTCTCCGACGCCGTCGTCGCTCGGCGGCGGCCCCGCCTGGGCCCGGGATCCATTTTCCGGGGCCCTCCCCCCCCTCCGCCCGCGGGCCGCGGCGAGCTGGGCGCTGCGGCGGGTCCTCGGGCGCCTCCCCGGCGCTTCGGCCGCTGCTCCGCCGCTCCCCTCCCCCCGCCGCCGCGTCCCGGGCCGGGAGGGTCTCCAACGGCCGTCTCCCGGGTCGCCGGGAGGGAGCCAGGTCGGCGCGCACAGGCCGCGATGCCGGTGGGCTCCGGAGCGCGTGGGCCCCGCCGCCGCCGGGGAGGGGGTTCAGCGGGAGGAAGGCGGCGGCTCCGCTAGCGGGTTGGGAACCAGCTGAGAACGCGCGCTCGTGGATGACGACCGGTGTGATGATAGATGGCCGGAGTTATTTTTCAAAAAAAAATTTTTCCCCCTCTGGATTTTGAGACAGTGTCTCGTGTCCCCAGGCTGGCTTCGAACTCGCGCCTCCACCTTCCGAGTCCCTCTGACCCCGGGGGAGAGCTATTCTCACGCCGGGAGTGCACTTTGCTCTTCAAAAAGCATTTTTTGATGTTTGCTAGTTTTCTTTTTTAAGGAAAACTTTTAAAATGGTTTCACGCGCTAATTGTACGTGTGTAGTTTAATAAGCTTTGCTCTTACAGCTCTCAGGGTTCGCTGGATTAGAGATGGAGTGTTGTCAGAAATTTACAAGCCAGCCGGGCGCGGTAGTGCTTTAAGCCCAGCACTGGGGAGGCAGAGGTGGCGGGATCCCCGAGTTCGAGGCTACCCTGAGACCACAGAGTGAATTCCAGGTCACCTGGGCTGGAGGGAGAAAAAAAACTGTAAAAGCTAAGAGAAAACAAGAAATGTCAGTTACTGATGCTACTTGTCCTTTCCTGTTTTTCCCACTGTGCTTGCAGATAAGCATGCTTAATGTGATATTTTGTTTCTGCATTGTTTTTAAATCTAATACTTTGCATGCAAGTTGTCTTAATATTTTGCATATTCTTTGTGACTGCATAATTTTTGTAGGAATATACATGTAAGAATATGAATTGTTGGACAAAGTGGTTTGAAATTCTCATTTTCTTAAGTAATTATTAATATTCTGATAGTTTAAGAACAAATTATGATTTATTTTTAAAGTCACTTTTTATAGATTTATTGTCTTTATTTATTTATTTTTTTTTGGTTTTTCGAGGTAGGGTCTCGCTCTAGTCCAGGCTGACCTGGAATTCACTCTGTAGTCTCAGGGTGGCCTTGAACTCATGGCGATCCTCCTACCTCTGCCTCCCCAGTGCTGGGATTAAAGGCATGCGCCACCACGCCCGGCTTGTCTTTATTTTTTAACTTCTTTTGAGGCAGAGTGTCAGTCTAGCTATGGCTGACCTGAAACCTCGTAGCCCAGGCTGGCTTTGAACTCACAGTGATGCTGTCACCTCAGCCTTAACTAGTGCTGTGATTAAAGGCGAGAACCATCATAACTAGCTTTATTTTCAAAATTCATAAGCATAAGTACTTAGTAGAGTGCTCCATAAAGTAAACCTGAAAAAATCTTGAGTTATTAAAAGAGAAATATATATCAACATATTAAAGCATTATTAATTTAAAACAAACTTATTTTCCATGTTGGTGAACAAATATTTTATTCTCCGCTTTTGTCTTCCTCAGTGTAAGTAGTGAGACTGACACTTAGATGGTTAAAGTAAGTGAATTACTATGCACACATTTAAGAGTCTAGGTTCTGGTTTTGACGACTACTTGCATCGCACAGCTCTGTAACCTGCTAAGTTTCTTGTCTTTGTGCATCATTTCTCCAATTGATAGCTTTGTTAGGATAAAATGAGCTAAAAATATAGAACTATGTGACACTAGTTAGTACTCATAAATGTTAATTGTTAGTATTACAAGGCTCATTGTGTTAGAAAATCATTTTTTACTGATGATTTTTTTTTCTTTGACCAGACTTTCATTGGGTAGTTGTTTTTAGTTTATTAAAAAAAAATTGAAATTAGGGCTGGGTGTGGTGGTGCACACCTAGAATCCCAGCACTGGGGGAGGCAGAGGTAAAGGAGGATCAGCCTGGGCTAGAGTGAGAACCCTACCTCAAAAAACCAAAAAAAAAAAAAAGAAAGAAAGAAATTAAATCAAAATTGAACGTGTTAAATTACTTGATTTTTCTTTTTAAAAGTTTTGTAGGTTTATACAAAAATAGTACATGACTGACCTTATTTTATCTATACTTTTTAAAATTTGTATTTTCTGGCTCTGTGAATAGGTATAGGTTAAGCCTTCTACCATTTTGCTGTTCGTATAAATTGCCAGTTTTATGTGAGTTTCTTGAACTCCAATTTTTTTTGTCCATTTCCCCTCTCCCCTTCTCCAGGTAGGGTCTCACTCTAGCCCAGGCTGACCTGGAATTCACTATGTAGTCTCAGGTGGCCTCAAACAGCTTTCTTCCTACCTTTGAGTATGTGTTATATGGATGTATTTTTCTTTTTAAATTTAAAGCATTTCAATCACAGTCTAAACTTGAATAAATGTTACAAGTTACCCTTTTTCTGTGTCTAATGTATTCCTGATGCTGTGGATTATGATTGTGCACAGGTGTGGCTTTATTGTGGTTACACTTTCTGCCATAATGTTAGGTCATCTATTTGTATTTGTGTGATAGGGCTCACTAATTTTTCTTTCTTGGGAGAAATACCCAGGTAACTGATAGCCTCAAGTTAAGTTTCTGTAATTTTTTAAAAAAGGATGTGGTTAGAAATCCCATGTAAGGACTTTGTCTTTCCCAGTTATGAAAACCTTAGAAGTGAAAATGTCTTCTGTGTGTGTGCGCGTGTGTATATGTGTGTACACATAAATACTCATACATACATATTCTGTTAATGGCAAGCATCTGAAATAGAAAAAAATGAAATATATGGGCAGTTGTAATACAGTGTAAGGCTGTTATTAAATTATGATATGGTATAATAAATATTAATGGGTTTTGAAAATTTTCTTGTCAAGTGGAAGGAGTGAAGGCCAGCTGAATGGTGAAACAAATACACCTATTGAAGGAAACCAGGCAGGTGATGCAGCTGCCTCTGCAAGGAGTCTACCAAATGAAGAAATAGTGCAGAAGATTGAGGAAGTACTTTCTGGGGTCTTAGATACAGAACTACGATATAAGCCAGGTAAGTTGATTGTAATCATCTGTTTAAGATAGCATTTTTAAAAAATTTGAACGCTAATAGTAAAGTTACTTCAGAGCGTCTTTTTAAAATCTTTTTTAAAAAATATTCATTTTTCAAGCAGAGAGAGAGAGAGACACACAGAGAGAGAGACAGAGAGAGAGCGCACCAGGGCCACCACCTTGTGGGTCTGGCTTATGTGGGTACTGGGGCATTGAACTGGGGGCCTTAGGCACTGGAGACAAGTGCCTTAACCGCTGAGCCATCTCTCCAGCCTTTTTAAAAAAAATTTTAAAAGTCATTTCTTTGAAAACAAATTCATACTGAAACGAACATTGGTGTACATTATTTGCTGATGAAATAAGATTTTTGTTTTAATTGTAGCATCTCACTAGCAGAATTTTTTTTGCATGTGGGTTTCTTTCAATAAATCTTCAATGTCAGTTTTGGGAGGTGCAGTATTTTAGACTAAATCTGTAATGATTTTTGTTTGTGTTTTTCGAGGTAGGGTCTCACTCTACTCCAGGCTGATCTGGCACTCATTCTCAGGCTGGCCTTGAACACACAGCTATCCTCCTACCTTTGCTTCCTGAGTGCTAGCATTATTAAAGCTGTGTACCACCACGCTTGGCTATCTGCAGTGATTTTTAAGATGTTCTCTAGGATGTTTTGTTAGATAACTGATGCTTAGAGGTTGTCCTGTATTTAAAAGCATATTGAAGAGCAGTCATTATGTGGCTATTTTTTTTTTCCTTTTGAAATTCCTTTTGGAATTGATTGAATAATTGATCCTTAAAAATTAATGGCCGGGCATGGTGGCACACACCTTTAATCCCAGCACTTGGGAGGCAGAGGTAGGAGGATCGTTGTGAGTTCAAGGCCACCCTGAGACTACATAGTGAATTCCAGGTCAGCCTGAGCTAGCCTGAGACCCTACCTTGAAAAACCAAAAAAAAAAAAAAAAATTAAGGATGTATGATTAACTACAAATCAACAGTCATTACCACTAAGTTTAGAAAATAGGTGTGTTATATAGTTATCTCATAGGATGTGGTTTAAAAAACACTTCTAGCCTTGATGAGATGCTTACCTTTCTTGTTGGTATAAACTAACATTTGATGTTGTGAAATCACAGAAAATGATTATTTTAGCATGTGGCACTTTTATTTTCTCTAGTGTGAATGGCTGGAATGCTTGATTAGCCTTTTCTAGGCTTCCTAAGATTTATCTAACTTATGTCATTAGGTTAAATCCTGTCTGGTTGTAAAGTAGAACATAAACTACCTTCTCTAAAATAAGCAGATTGAAATGTTCTTGAGTTACATGTTAAGGGATATATTTGTTTTTAATTTCTTAGTAATTGAAGAAGAGTGTTCAGGGTGATATGTTGTTTTAATTGGAATGTAACATTTTACATTTAATTGGAATGTAACATTTAGTTTGAGCTCTTTGTTGATGAATTTGTCATTGAGAAGTTTGCATAATTGTTAGAAGCGGTCACTTTTGCTGGGACTTTACTATTTATGTGATAGGTGTAATTCTGTGTACTTCGTATTTTGTTTTTCCTATGTTGGGGATTGAGGCCAAGGATGTAGGCATACTGACCAAGTTTTCTATCATAGATCTATAGTCTCAGCTCCTCTGTGCATGTTTTAATTTACTTTGTCCTCTAATTTTATTAAGATATTTTCATTCAATTTATTTGGGAAGGAGGGGGGAGAGAGAGATAGAGACAGAATGACTATGGGTGTGCCAGGGCCTCCTGCCACTGCAAGTTCCAGATACATGCATCATTTTGTATATCTGGCTTTATGTGGGTACTGGGGAATCCAACTCCAGCCATCAAGGTTTTGCAAGCAAGTACCATTAACCACTGAGCCATCTCTCCGGGCCCCTTTTTCTCTAATTTTAAAAGGCACACTATGTCAGTAATTTGGTCAAAGTCCAAGCCTCCTATATAAACATGGACTAATAAAATATTTTAAAAATTATTTAATGTGAGCCAGGCATGGTGTTGTATGTCTTTAATCTCAGTACTCAGGAGGCAGAGGTAGGAGGATTGTTGAGAATTTGAGATCAGACTGGGATTACAGAGTGAGTTCCAGGTCAGCCTGGGCTAGAGTGAGACCCTACCTTAAGAAAAGATTTAATGTGAAAATTTTTAATAGGAATTGTAACAACTAAATACAAAATACATTCACTGATAGGTGTAGTAGAAATAATCTGGATAATTTATAATAATTTTAAGAACCAAAGAGAATTTTAATAGTTTTTCTAAAATACTTTTTTCCTTTTTTTGTAATGCTAGAGATTGAATCCAAGGCCTTGCACATACTAGACAAGCACTGTATCATTGTTACATCCCCAGTCCTGAAACATATAAATGTAATTATAAGCAGGTCTTTGTGATAATCTTTTTTGGTTTTTTGAGGTAGGGTCTTGCTCTAGTCCAGTCTGACCTGGAATTCACTATGTAGTCTCATCTCAGGGTGGCCACACCAGGCAAGAACTTTGTTTTTTAAATTTTTTTTTTTTTAAACCCAGGCTTAGGTGTATAATGAAGACTGGAAAAGTGGCGCAGCCTTTGGGTTAGTTTATAAACAATAGACTTGTAATTTTACTTACAGTAAGGTGTTACTTTGCTAGTTATTTAAAAAAAATTAGATGTTTTTATGTAGAATGGAAATAGAGTATGTCTCACAATGAATTTTTTTAATTTCAGAGTTAAAAGAGGCCTCCAGAAAAAGTAGATGTGTATCTGTACAAACTGATCCTACTGATGAAGTTCCCACCAAAAAATCAAAGAAGCATAAAAAGCACAAAAACAAAAAGAAGAAAAAGAAGAAAGAAAAAGAAAAAAAATATAAAAGACAGCCCGAAGAATCTGAGTCAAAGCTGAAATCTCATCATGATGGGAACGTAGACCTAGAATCTGATTCCTTTTTGAAATTTGATTCTGAACCTTCAGCGATGGCACTGGAACACCCTGTAAGAGCCTTTGGCCTTCCTGAAACCAGTGAATCCCCTGTAGTTGTGCTAGAACCTCCAGTTATACCAATGGAGGTTTCAGAGCCACACATCCTAGAAACTCTGAAGCCAGCCATAAAAACTGCAGAACTGGCAGTTGGATCTACATCAGTAATCTTAGAGCAGTCAGAGCAGCCTATGTCAGTAATGCCCACATCCGTGACAAAGACTCTTGATTCCTTTGCAACAGCACCAGTGCCTATGTCAACAGCAGTGCTGAAGTCATCTGAGCCAGTTGTAACAATGTCAAAGGCGTATCAGAAGTCTGTGCTGAAATCTTTGGAGAATACATCTCCAGAGCCGTCAAAGATCATGCCGGTAGAGCCTCCCATAGCAAAAGTGCTTGAGCCATCAGAAACCCCTGTGATAACATCAGAGACACCTACTGAGGTGCGCCCTGAACCAAGCACATCAACAATGGATTTTCCAGAGTCATCTGCAACTGAAGTTCCAAGATTGCCAGAGCAGCCTGTAGAAGCACCATCGGAGATTGCAGATGCATCCACGACAACATCCCAGGAGTCACAGGAGCTGCCTAAGACCACAGCGTTGGAGCCGCAGGAGTCGTCGGTGGCCTCAGCCCTGGAGTTGCCGGGGCCACCTGCGACCTCCATGTTGGAGTTGCAGGGGCCCCCTGTGACTCCAATGCTGGAGTTACCTGGGCC
Source organism: Zapus hudsonius (assembly GCA_004024765.1). Taxonomy (NCBI): domain Eukaryota; kingdom Metazoa; phylum Chordata; class Mammalia; order Rodentia; family Dipodidae; genus Zapus; species Zapus hudsonius. The sequence continues at coordinate 15,898 of PVHP010007944.1, forward strand.
CTCTGCTACCCCTGTGCCGGAGTTGTCAGGGCCCCTTTCTACCCCAGTGCCTGAGTTGCCAGGGCCCCCTGCGACAGCAGTGCCTGAGTTGCCAGGGCCCTCTGTGACACCAGTGCCACAGTTGTCGCAGGAATTGCTAGGGCCCCCAGCTCCATCCATGGGGTTGGAGCCACCACAGGAGGTACCCGAGCCACCTGTGATGGCACAGGAGTTGCCAGGAGTGTCTGCAGTGTCAGCAGCAGTAGAATTGCCTGGGCAGCCTGCGGTGACAGTAGCAATGGAGTTGACCGAACAACCTGTGATGACGACAGAGTTCGAGCAGCCTGTGACGATGACAACGGTGGAACATCCCGGGCATCCTGAGGTGACAACGGCAACAGGGTTGCTGGGGCAGCCCGAGGCAGCGATGGTGCTGGAGTTGCCAGGACAGCCGGTGGCAACCACAGCGCTGGAGTTGCCTGGGCAGCCTTCGGTGACTGGGGTGCCAGAGTTGTCAGGGCTGCCTTCGGCAACTAGGGCACTGGAGTTGTCGGGGCAGTCTGTGGCAGCTGGGGCACTAGAGTTGCCTGGGCAGCTCATGGCAACTGGGGCACTGGAGTTCTCGGGGCAGTCTGGGTCAGCTGGAGCACTGGAGCTTTTGGGGCAGCCCCTGGCAACAGGGGTATTGGAGTTGCCAGGGCAGCCTGGGGCGCCAGAGTTGCCTGGGCAGCCTGTGGCAACTGTGGCGCTGGAGATCTCTGTTCAGTCTGTGGTGACAACATCGGAGCTGTCAACGATGACCGTGTCGCAGTCCCTGGAGGTGCCCTCGACGACAGCGCTGGAATCCTATAATACGGTAGCACAGGAGCTGCCTACTACATTAGTAGGGGAGACTTCTGTAACAGTAGGAGTGGATCCCTTGATGGCCCAAGAATCCCATATGTTAGCTTCTAACACCATGGAAACCCATATGTTAGCATCCAACACCATGGACTCCCAAATGCTAGCATCCAATGCCATGGACTCCCAAATGCTAGCATCCAACACCATGGACTCTCAGATGTTAGCCTCTAGCACCATGGATTCCCAGATGCTAGCAACTAGCTCCATGGATTCCCAGATGTTAGCAACCAGCTCCATGGACTCCCAGATGTTAGCAACCAGCTCCATGGACTCCCAGATGTTAGCAACCAGTTCCATGGACTCTCAGATGTTAGCAACCAGTTCCATGGACTCTCAGATGTTAGCAACCAGTTCCATGGACTCTCAGATGTTAGCAACCAGCTCCATGGACTCCCAGATGTTAGCAACCAGCACCATGGACTCCCAGATGTTAGCAACCAGCACCATGGACTCCCAGATGTTAGCAACCAGCTCTATGGATTCCCAGATGTTAGCATCTGGCACTATGGATTCTCAAATGTTAGCTTCTGGCACCATGGATGCTCAGATGTTAGCGTCTGGTACCATGGATGCCCAGATGTTAGCATCTAGTACTCAAGATTCTTCTATGTTGGGTTCAAAATCTCCTGATCCCTATAGATTAGCTCAGGATCCTTACAGGTTAGCTCAAGATCCCTATAGGTTGGGTCATGACCCCTATCGGTTAGGTCATGATGCTTATAGGTTAGGACAGGACCCCTATAGATTAGGCCATGATCCCTACAGACTAACTCCTGATCCCTATAGGATGTCACCTAGACCCTACAGAATAGCACCTAGGTCTTATAGAATAGCACCTAGGCCGTACAGGTTAGCACCTAGACCCCTCATGTTAGCATCTAGGCGGTCTATGATGATGTCCTATGCTGCAGAACGTTCCATGATGTCATCTTACGAACGCTCTATGATGTCTTATGAGCGGTCTATGATGTCCCCAATGGCTGAGCGCTCTATGATGTCAGCCTATGAGCGCTCTATGATGTCAGCCTATGAGCGCTCTATGATGTCTCCTATGGCTGAGCGCTCCATGATGTCAGCTTATGAACGCTCTATGATGTCAGCCTATGAACGCTCCATGATGTCGCCTATGGCTGATAGATCTATGATGTCTATGGGTGCCGACCGGTCTATGATGTCATCGTACTCTGCAGCTGACCGGTCTATGATGTCATCGTACTCTGCAGCTGACCGGTCTATGATGTCATCTTATACTGATCGTTCAATGATGTCTATGGCAGCTGATTCTTATGCTGATTCTTATACTGATACATATACGGAGGCTTATATGGTGCCACCCTTGCCTCCCGAAGAGCCCCCAACAATGCCACCATTGCCACCTGAGGAACCACCAATGACTCCTCCATTGCCTCCTGAGGAACCACCAGAAGGTTCGGCGTTACCCACTGAGCAGTCAGCATTAACAGCTGAAAATACTTGGCATACAGAGATGACATTAACTACTGAAGGATCTGTTTCACACCCTGAGCCTCCTGTGAGTCAAAGTGAGATTTCAGAGTCTTTGGCAGTTCCTGCTAATTATTCAGTGTCAGGATCAGAGACCTCAGTGTTAGTATCAGAGGCTGGTGTAACTGTTCCAGAACCGCCACAAGAGCCAGAGTCTTCAGTTACATCAACACCTGTTGCATGTGCTGTAGTAGCAGAACATGAAATTGTTCCAGAGAGACCAGTGACTTACATGGTGTCTGACACTCCCATGTCAGCTGAACCGACTGTGTTAACATCAGAGCCTCCTATTATGTCAGAAACAGCAGAAACATTTGATTCCATGAGACCATTGGTACCTGCTGCCTCAGAGGTATCTGGGTCCCTGTTGGAGCCACCAGTAGCTATTCCAGAGCCAGCAGAGAACAGTCTGGATCTGTCAGCTACAGCTGTACCAGAACCTTCCATCACGGCTATCCCAGAACTTCCTGCTGAGGCTGTTCCCAACCTTCCTGCTGTGACTGTCCCAGAGCCCCCTGCCATGGCTGTCCCAGAGCCCCCTGCCGTGGCTGTCCCAGAGCCTCCTGCCGTGGCTGTCCCAGAGCCTCCTGCCGTGGCTGTCCCAGAGCCTCCTGCCGTGGCTGTCCCAGAGCCTCCTGCCCTGGCTGCTCCAGAACCTTCCACTATTCCTGTGCCAGACCCTTCTGCTGTGACTGTCCAGGAGCTTCCATCTGTGGCTGATCCAGAGCATGTCACCATTGCTGGGTCAAATGCTTCTACCCTGGAGCCTACTATGCCTATCTTGGAACCAGCAGTATCAGTTCTTCAGTCTGCTGTGATTGTTTCAGAACCATATGTTTCTGTCCAGGAACCCACTGTAACAATTTCAGATCCTGTTACTGTTTCAGAGCAATTATCACCTGAGATGGCTGTAGAGCCTACACCAACAAGAGTGGAGTTTACTGTTATGTCATCACATCCTATGAAAGGAGTGCATTTATCTGGTGATCAAAGTTGTGCTCCAGTGATTGGCATGCAGGAGATACCACTACTTTTAGGTGAGGAACCACATGATGGAGGACACCTGAAAAATGACTCTTATGAAAGTGAACATGGTAGGGAGAAAGACCTTAATATAAATAATTTAATTACTAAAGATACGGAATATATAGTGTCTACTGCTACCACTGGTCCTGTTTGTGAAACTGCTGAAGAGAAAACTTTGCCCATTAATGAGACTAAACAGGGCACAGTATTGGATACCTGTTCCGGTGCTTATGAAGCTAATGGAGGAACTCTATCTTCTGGTTTTGCTTTGGAACCTGATACAATGGGAACCAGTTTAGTTAGTAAGTATGACATTGAAGTATCTTTAACCACTCAAGATACTGAACATGACATGGTAATTTCCACCAGTCCCAGTGGTGGCAGTGAAGCTGACATAGAGGGACCTTTGCCTGCTAAAGACATTCATTTTGATTTATCATCAAATCTTGTTGGTAAGGATACAGAAGACTCATTACCTATAAAAGAGATTGACCAATCGTTAGCAGTTGCTCTCAGTCCTAAAGAAAGTAGTGGAGGAGATAAGGAAGTATCCCTCCCTACTAAAATACTAACAGATTCAGGATTTGCTGCCAGCATTGATGAAATTAATGAAGCAGACTTAGTGAGACCATTACTTCCTAAGGACATGGAACGTCTTACAAGCCTTAGAGCTGGCATTGAAGGACCTTCACTTGCAAATGAAGTTGAACGTGACAAGTTAGCTGCCAGTCCAGTTGTAATTAGTATGCCAGAAAAAGCTTCAGAGTCTTCTTCAGAAGAAAAAGATGATTATGAAATTTTTGTAAAAGTTAAGGACACGCATGAAAAAAGTAAGAAAAATAAAAACCGTGACAAAGGTGAGAAAGAAAAGAAGAGAGATTCTTCACTAAGGTCTCGGAGTAAGCGTTCCAAGTCTTCTGAGCACAAATCTCGCAAGCGTACCAGTGAGTCACGCTCTCGAGCAAGGAAGAGATCATCTAAGTCCAAATCTCATCGCTCTCAAACTCGTTCACGGTCACGTTCAAGACGCAGGAGGAGAAGCAGCAGGTCAAGATCCAAGTCTAGAGGAAGACGATCTGTATCAAAAGAGAAGCGCAAAAGATCTCCGAAGCACAGATCCAAGTCCAGGGAAAGAAAAAGGAAAAGATCAAGCTCTCGGGATAACCGTAAAACAGCCAGAGCCCGCAGTCGAACCCCAAGTCGTAGGAGTAGGAGTCACACTCCTAGTCGCAGAAGGAGGTCTAGATCTGTTGGTAGAAGAAGAAGTTTCAGCATTTCCCCAAGCCGGAGGAGCCGCACCCCCAGCCGACGGAGCCGCACCCCCAGCCGAAGGAGCCGTACCCCCAGCCGAAGGAGCCGCACCCCCAGCCGAAGGAGTCGCACCCCAAGCCGAAGGAGCCGCACTCCCAGCCGCCGGAGAAGATCAAGATCTGTGGTAAGAAGACGAAGCTTCAGCATATCACCAGTCAGATTAAGGCGATCAAGAACACCCTTGAGAAGAAGATTCAGTAGGTCTCCCATCCGTCGTAAAAGGTCCAGGTCTTCTGAAAGAGGCAGATCACCCAAACGCCTAACAGATTTGGGTGAGTCATTGTTTTAAAATGTTAAAGCTCTATAAAACCTGAGTTTCTTGTAAGATCTTAAGTGGAATATTTAGGATTATTGTTTAGATGTGATTAAATTGTGTATAAAGAACATAAGGACAAGTGCATGTGGTTGGAGTTAAAAAGATCTGCTTTAGAATGTAATAGAACCAGTGTATCTATACTTGAATGTTCTGTTTTGATGGAGTCATCTTGCATTAATTAAAAAATGGAAAGCAGTAGAGAAGCCCTGTAAAATGAAGGAAGGCTCCAATTGTTACAAAATATTTCAAAACATATCCTTACAAATAAGAATAAATTTTAGTTTATTAATAAACTATTATTTTTTTTTTGAGACAGGGCCTTGGTCTGGTAGCACAGGCTGGCCTGGAACTTAACTGTATAGCTCAAGCTGGCCCTAACACTGAAGGCAGTATTCAGTATTCCTTCCTTAGCCTCCTGAGTATGTACATGTATTACAGGCTGAGCCATTATGTCTGATTTTAGTTAATATACTTTAAAATATAGGATTGTTTAATATGAAGTTAATTCTGAGAATGTAATGTGGTTGGTAATGTAAGTAGTGAATTTTGCATCTTGTAGTAACTGGATGAGTGACTTGTTCTGCCTTTTAAAAATAAATGCTCTTAACATTTTCTGATTCTGAGCAGATGCAGAGTTGATTAAAACTTGATGGATGCATGACTACTTGCTGTCTAATTTATCATTATCTCAATAGATGGGACATTTCAGGTTAGGAGTGTCTAAAAAAGACATTAGAAATACAACACAGTTTATAGTTTAACGAGTTTTCTCTGTTCTTTTACTCAAAGGGATCCAAAATGATTCCAAGTTAGTGGAGGAGACATGAATAAAATGCACATGTCTGTTACCAATTAAAACTTTCAAAAAGGAAGATGATTGCAGTAGTACTGGTGGAGATATATTAGCACAGGGGAGAGGAATGTTATATCTGACTTGGAGAAGACTTGGTGCTGTTTGGGGTTCAAAGAGTGACTTAAGCTGTTGTCAGAATAAGAGTACTTTTGAGACAGGACTGGCCTTGAATTGAACTTGTTTTTGTAGCTGAGGCTGGCCTTGAATTTCTGATCCTTTTGTTTCTACCTCTGGAATGCTGGGATTTACAGGCATGTGCCAGCACATCCTGTTTTATGTGGTTTAGTGGGCATCTAATTCGGGGCCAACTGAACTATTACATCCCCAGGCTGAAAATGAGAGCAGTTAAAATTTATTTGAACAGTATTTTTTATTTTTATACAAGAGCAGAAAGAGATGAGTGTGTTGTGCATGGGCTCACCGGGGTTTCTTGTCATTGTAAATAAACTTGAGGTGGATGCGCCACTTTGTGCATATCTGGCTGTATGTGGGCATTGGAGAATCAAAATTGGACTGACAGCCTTTGAAAATAAGCACCTTTAACTGTTGAGCCATCGCCCCAGTCCACAAAAAAAAATTTTTTTTTGAGGTAGTGTATCATTGTACCTGGAATTCACTCTGTAGCTATATTCACTGATATGCCTTCCTCAGCCTCTCAAATGCTGAGGCAGATGTGTGAGACACCATACCTGGTTTTGAGAGTAGTTTTAAGATCATGGTAATTTTGGGAAATAAAGTTGGTTTTGGCCAGTTTGCTATAGAATTTGTGGTTAGGAGATCACAATTTCATAGATACTTTGTGTAGCATTTGAAGTGTAGACTTAAAAAAAATTTTTTTTATTAGGGGAGGGAGGGAGAGAGAGGGAAACCAGGGCCTCACGCCACTACAAATGAACTCTAGACACATGTGCCACTGTGTCTCTGACCTTATGTGGATAGTGAAGAATTGAACCCAGGTTAAAGGCCAGTGCCTTTGACTGCTGAGCCATCTCTCCAACCCTAGATTTAGTTCTTGAAAATGGGTCACTAACTTAAAAACTCAACCCAAGAGTGATTTGATCATAGCTGTAAAATAGGGCAGAATATTTTTTTAAAAAAAAATTCATTATTTGCTTTTTTTGTGCATGTATGGGCATACCAGGGTCTGAATGAATGAACTCAAGACACATCTGCCACTTGGCGACCAGCTTTACAAATTGGTGCTGGGGAACTGAACTCAGGCCAGCAGCCTTTGCAAGCAAGCACCTTTAGCTGCTCAGCCATCTTCCCAGCCCAGGACAGAATATGGGTGACATTAATTTTACTGTCTCATAATGCCTTTTTTTTAAAGGTAGGGTCTCGCTCTATCCCAGGGTGACATGGATTTACTCTGTAGTTTTAGGCTGGTCGTGAATTCGCAGCCATCCTCCTGTTTTCAGCCTCCCGAGTGCTGGGATTAAAGGGGTACTCCATCATGAACTCATAATACTTTTTTTAAAAAAAATTTATTTAATCATTTTCAAGGAGAGAGAGAGAGACAGACAGAGAGAGAGAGAGAGACAGACAGAGAGAGAGAGAGAGAGAGAGAGAGAGCGAACCAGGGCCACACCTTGTGGGTCTGGCTTATGTGGGTCCTGGGGAATTGAACCCGGGCCTTAGGCACTAGAGGCAAGTGCCTTAACCGCTGAGCCATCTCTCCAGCCCCTCATAATACTTTTGATGATATAAAATGTACAGCCTTCAGGACAACGGCTTCTTATATTTTTCTTCTTACAGATAAGGCTCAGTTACTTGAAATAGCCAAAGCTAATGCAGCTGCCATGTGTGCTAAGGCTGGTGTTCCTTTACCGCCAAACCTAAAGCCTGCACCTCCACCTACAATAGAAGAGAAGGTTGCTAAAAAGTCTGGAGGAGCTACTATAGAAGAACTAACTGAGGTAAGCTAGACAGAATTTGTTTGCATTCTTAAATGGATTATTCCAGAGATGTTGACTCTGGAGTGTGCCAAAACCTGAATTGTGGGCTGAACTGATAATGGCTGGCACCAAGTGCCCAAAACCCGAAATACAGATGTGGCAGCGGCAGAAGCTCTGTTTAGCAGGCCATTATCCGGGATGGCTAAGCTCCGCTAGCTAAAAGTTACTTCCCATTACTTTTGCTTTCCAGTTTTAGAAGCCAAACTGACTGAGGAATGGGACGGTTCGTTTGAATGGAGGAGGTGTTGAGTGAGCAACACGCAGAAGCTCGCCTACAGTTTCGTTTCCATTCACGACGTGTTCACTGATCGCCACGAGTGTACTGCATATACGCAAAGACACAGACAATCTTCAGAAATGATCTTTTGCCACCGGAGCTTGGAAATTAATGAGAATAGCTGGCCATTGCCTGAAAGGAACTTCTTTCGCATCAACATTTCGGGTTTTGGCTGTTTGGTACCAGCCATTGGCGATAATGGCCGGCCATTATCAGTTCTTCTCTGCGGTTCGGGTTTTGGCAGTAACATTTTAAATAAACTTATTTTTGTTTTTAAGAATTGATCTTTTCAAATTGAGGCTTTTTGGGGAAGCTTTGTTTTATTGTTTGGGGGGAGGGGAGGCGCTGAGATACTGCTGCTAGGATCCAGAAATACCACACTGTTTCATATATTGAAACTTGTTATTGGCTAGCCTTATGCCAGCCTGCCACTGTCAATATATTCTGTTCCCATTGGTTACATGCTTGATATACTCTTGTGTTTTTGCCTAAATGAGCTTTTTAATTCTATTGTAATATTTTAATTGACAATAGATGTGACAAATTCTGCTTGTATAGACAGTTCTATCTCCATTTACTCTGACCTTTTTATAAATGAAGTCTGTTCCTTTGCTTCTCAGGAAGGAATCGACTTCGCTCTATGTGTTGGTCTGCATCAATTGCACCTTCTCTGTCATGCCTTATTTTCCATTCTTAAGTTATACTCCTTGAGAAAATTCATTTTTAAAAACACCTATGGAGAGATATGCTATCTACTTTGCCACAAATGTTTCAAATTTTATTTTGCCATGCATTTGTGGATCATAAAGTTTCTTCATTTGTTCCTCAGACTCATTACAGTATGAATTTTAACTTAAAAGACCTAGTAAAAGCTTCTCTTGCTTACTACCAAATGTAAGCTCATACAATAAATCTATTTAGCATTTTGCTGTTTTTAGCCTCATCTTCAGCGCTCGTCCCTTCTAACAAGTTGTTCCTTATATTTTAACCACCACCTGACCAAGATGACTTTTCCTTTCATTCTGAATTCTTGTTCTTTACTATGAAAATCTGGCTTATAACTCTTCAAGTAATAATCTTTGATTCTTACACTCTGCCTGACTATTATTCTCTTTTAAGTTTTCATTCTTTTAGCACTTAAGTACTCTGTATTATATCAGTTTGCACTTGTTAATGTGTTGCTCTGTACAAAGGTTCAATTATTTTATGTATATGTACTTTCGTCTAGTATTAGATTGTAAGCTCCTTGGGAGCAGGGACCATGTCTTCTACCTTTTTTTTTTTTTTTTTGTATTCCCAAGACAGTGCCCAGTACAGTGCTCTGCACATAGTAGGTGCTCAATAAATGTTGTTGACTGACTGAGCAGCTAGTGTGTGTTTAAATAATAATATAAGTTACCTTTCTGCCATCTTTCATTAATCTAGTTTTAATTTTGAAAGTTGATTTCATATGATCCTTTAAAAAATTGCTACTTTATATAAACCATGAATGTATCTTTTGTTTTTACTTTAAAGAAATGCAAACAAATTGCACAGAGTAAAGAAGATGATGACGTAATAGTGAACAAACCTCATGTTTCGGATGAAGAGGAAGAAGAACCTCCTTTTTATCACCACCCTTTTAAACTCAGTGAACCCAAGCCCATTTTTTTCAATCTCAATGTGAGTATCCCTGCTTATATATCAATTATGTAGCACAATTCATTTAACTATTTAAAACCTATATGGCATTGAGTGTATTAAGTGACAATGTTTCCTCTGAAAGTAACATCTTCATATTGTGTTGAAATTCTTTTGAAACCACTTCTGATTTCTGCCATAGATTTTAAATTACGATTTTTTTTTTTTTTAAGATTGCTGCAGCAAAGCCAACTCCACCAAAAAGCCAGGTGACGTTAACAAAAGAATTTCCTGTGTCATCTGGATCTCAGCATCGAAAAAAGGAAGCAGATAGTGTTTATGGAGAATGGGTTCCTGTAGAGAAAAATGGTGAAGAAAATAAAGACGACGATAATGTTTTCAGCAGCAGTTTACCCTCTGAGGTAAGTAGTAGGAATATTACATGTTTTTGTTTTTTATATCTGAATCTTCCATTTTATTGTTATTTTATATCTGATTTGGATTCTGTTTCACTCTTCTTAGGGCCGGGTTAAACGGCAGGGCCGGGTTAAACGACAGATGAAACAGCCCGCAGCTTCTCATTTGACAGTAACTCGATGCAATTCACTTTGTGGAACGAAGCCACAAAGTGAAAAGCATCGAATTGCAGAGAAAAGTGTTATCACATCCCTACCCAACATTGGGCCCTCCTTGCACTTGTGGGAAGGTAGCCCAAGGTACAACTATTTAGCCTCCCGTTTTGCTTCTAGGCTTTATAGTTCTAGATTTTGGTGGTAGCAAGTTTATTGGGTGGAGGGATTGAGGGGAGAGAAGGCAGATCTTCAGGTTCAACACAAGAACTGGATTGGAAAAGGTCGATGTAGTCTGATGTGAACATCTTGGGTACATAGCCCATTGCCCTAAGTGATGGTTTCTTAGTATATCTCTGGGTTGTCAGATAGCCTTTAATCATTTTCCCTGCCTTGTGCTACCTTAACCCTTTTGAATTCTTGTGTTTAACCTAATGTTCAGCCTTGGTACTCCATTCCCTTCTCTATCCCCTCTTTGCTACTATTAAAAGTCAGAGAAGTGGAATTTATACATTGAAATTTCAACAAGGCTATAGTTGTATCTTGTCAAAATGATGCAGAAACAATGCCAAGTGTCAAAATAGCCCCATTGAAATGCCGCCTGATTAAATAACATGCTGCTAAATACAGTGCACATGAGAACAGCAAGACTGTATATATATGTAAATATATATATATATCTGTATCTTTGTATGTATCTCTGTATCTGTATCTTTGCTGTATCTTTATTAATAAACAGTTTACTTTTATTTAACTTGTTGTGCAAAATCACGCTTGGGGATCTGGGAGGGTGGAGACTTACTAGGGGAGGTGGGAATGTTTAGACTAGCTGTCGTCACTTCTTGCCCTTGGTTTCCAAAGACTTGACATTTGTCCAAGGACTGGACTAGATATTTGATGCCCTTATGGACTTCTTTTTCTTGTAGTTCTAAGATACAGGTCTGAGGGACCTCCTCTTCACATTGGCCATATCATCATCTTCCAGTAAACACTTCCAATTCTATATAATCCTGTTTAAACTAGAAAGTAAATAGAACCCAAATCAGAAATTTTTCATGTAGTATTTTTTTCCCCTCAGCAATTCACAGGTGATATATTCACTGTATTTTTGACCTGCGGCATTCTGAAAAGGAACAATTCTATAAAGTTGGACATAGCTAACCAGTACAACTAGTCTGAAGGTGTTAGTCTATATTCACCTGGAGTTACAACAACTGAAGCAAGTGATACCAACACTAGTAAGGGGAAAGGATAGCTGGTTTTGACAATATTTTAGTGAAACAAGTGCTCAATTATTAATCCACAAATCAGGATACTTACATTTACAGCTATTTCATCTTGTATTAGCTGGATATAAAGTAGGATGAGAGGGTGATATGGACTTACTTAGACATCCTGATATATATGCTTTTAGCATTTATTTCAGAGAGCATTTAAGCAGAACATAGAACCTCCCATATAGTAAAGACCTCTAAATACTACAGAATTCTAAGAGGCTTTCCTAAGAAATGATCATAACTTTGTCAGTTGAACCATGGGGAAAGTACTTGGGAAATCTTGATTCCACTTCTTTTTAATCAAGAATATTTGTTTATTAAAGTTTAGTACTCAGCAATTTTTAGTCTTAACAAAAATATGATGCCTTAATCTTGTTTCATCAAAGGTGAAGGTCAGATTGTAATAAAGATGGGGAATGTTGAATAGAAAAGAATCTTTTATTAAAACAAAAGGGAAGGTCTGCTTAGGATCAAATGAGTAAAGCAGATGACTCTTTTGGGAAGATACATATAATGTCAGAATTGTAAGTAAGCTACTTACATAGTGTTAGACTCAAAGAATATATAGATTAACCTTAGTTCTAAATAAAAGAATTTCTACATTATAGGATAAAGAGGATTGTTTTGCTTTCAAATCTGCACTTATGTTGCACCAATGTTAAACCCTTAGAAGTGTTCACAATCTACAATGTTCAGTTCTAGGTATTTAGATACCATCTAAGTGTAAAGTTAGGATTTTGTATACCAATGGAGTACTTTAGTTGACATTTTCTGGGAGCATTGACAACCGTTTGATTATATTAGGAGCTGGATTAGGAGTTGGAATCAGCAAAATTCTTATGGACCGGTTTTTGTTTTAATAAATACAAATGGAGTTTGTGCTTCTTTAATCATGTCCATATAACATTTTGGCAAAAATCACAGACTTTATATTCATATGGGCCAAATTATTCTTGCCATAATTCCTAATCCCACCAGTTCTCTGGCATGAGAGTACACATTTGACTTGAGTGAACAGACATGGAAGAATCAGCATAAATTCTTTTGGATTTAATTTCAACAGACCATGTTCCCTGCCGTGGCATCGCTTACTTACCCAGAAACCAGCCAGCCATTCTCAGGAAGGAGTGACTGCAGAACACTGACCATATTAAAGTGATTTTGATTTGTAAACAAAAATGATGGAAAATTAACATCTAAAAAATAGTCCTCAGAGACAATTATTGGTAATAAAATTAGCAAAGGCTTAATTGGTTATAGAGGATTTAAAGGCAGTCTTTGGCATAAGTGGAATAATAATCATTTATAACCACTAATCAGGAGTTTTTGTAGCTTTAGCATCAATCATAATAAATGCTTCATGGCTCAACTGTAGTTATTGCTTACTTGTTAAGATTATTTATCTCCTGCAACATGCTAGACATTAGTACAGAATCTTTTTTTTGTTCTAGTGTACTAAAACTTGACATGCACCGAGTTCATGAATCTTTAGAAAAATTTATGAGACTTATGATGTTTTGGAAAGTTTGGAATAAGATAAAAATTTTAATTGGAAGTTACATAATAGGGTCTAGAATTTACACTGCTAGATTGTATAATGAAAAACTTTCCCTCCTAGATTTTTCTGAACCACTTGAAATATTTTCTTCTTAAATGAACTGATGGGTTACAGAATTTTGTATAGTAAAATGACTTAATTCATTTTTTGAAACCAAACAGTAACTGGGATGTTCTGTATATAGTGTGGCTTTTCTTTTTGAAGCAGCCATTTTGTTATTTATGACTGGCGTGTCTTAATTTTTGTGCTTTTAAGCTTAGATGCTTTTTATTTAGATGTTTCATATGTCCTTTATGCCTTTTGAAATATCTGTAGAGAAAATAATTTTTCCTTCATGGTTTAACAACTATCTTTAGCTCTTCTATGTTCTTTCATTGATATTTTACAAAATTCTTAAGATACATGTTCTAAATATGTAAGCTAACAAAGGGAAATAATCTGATTTAGGATTTTTAAAAATATAATATTAGAGGTATACTTATCTACACAGACATTTGTAATTGTAGGTCTGCTTTGTTGCTGAGATAAAGATTAAAGAAGTGGAGTAGTTTTATTAATGTAAGAATATATATAATTCAGAGCTGGGTGTGGTGGTGCATGCTTTTAATCCCAACACTTGGGATGCAGAGGTAGGAGGATAGATACCCTGAGACTACATAGTGACTTCCAGGTCAGCTTGGGCTAGAGCGAGAACCTACCTTGAAAAAGAATATTTCAGGACATGGTGTTTAGATTTTACCTTATTTTGTACATTTTTATATATTAGGAAGCAACATAGTCTTGTTATCAGTGAAATGATAAAGTATGTTAATAGCTTTGATAATAGTATTCAACAAATTCACTTCTAAGTAAATATGTAAAAAATTTTTATTTTGGTAACTTTATAACATTTCCTGGTTTGAATGACATTAAAGGATGGTTAGGATTCTAATTCCATTTTCAAATGGAGTAGTCACTAGCCACTGAGAAACCAAGTTTCTTAGTCACATTTGCCAATTTCAAGTGCTATCATAGTAAGTCCTGTTGGATCGTACTAAAAGGTAGTTGTAATAACATTTGGTCTGATCCCTCATATTAATGCTTTGGGGGGATTACAGTTAGCTTTTTATGTATTAGTATAATCTTTCTTTGAAGTGCTGAAAATAGTTTTTTTAAAATATAACTCGAGGATTTTATCTATCAATTTCTATTTATTTGGTGCTGGGAGCCTTGCACATGTTAGAAGCACTTCAGTGCTGAGCTTCATCTTCAGTCCTATATAATCTTGATTCATTTTGCTTTGAGCACTTTTTTATAATAAAAATATGAAATAAAGTTAAATTCCTACTTGGAAATAAATTTGTGATATGACCTTGCAACTTTATTTGGTAAGCCTATTGAATAAGTGCAATTGTGTTATGCCAGGAAAAATAGTAACTCATGTAATTATATCAAGGTTACTATATTAAAATTCCATTTATAATGAAATATAAATTCATTATAAAGTATTACTGAGACTGAAGGAATTTTCATTTGGGGATAAATGGGGCATTTTATTGCTCAAATCTTATGATAAAATACGGAAATTAAATGTTTAGAAGGGTGAATTCAATTGACTATATTTGTGATCCACATGGAAAGAGGATTTTTAGAGCTTAGTGTATATTATGACTGAAAGTTGAAAATTGAAGTTGGCAATTAAAATGTTGAGTAGACGTATTTTCACAAGTACTATGTCAGAATTAAAAAAATTTAAAAATTCATCTGTGTGTGTGCGTGTGTGTATATAGGTGGGCCACGGCCACTTGTGGCTGCAAAAGAATGCCGTATGCTTGTGCCGCTTTTTGCATCTGGCTTTGATGTGTGGCTTAGGACTGAGTCCTGGCCTGCAAGCAAGTACCTTTAACCACTGAGCCATCTTCTAACTCCCTCTTGTCAGAATAAAAGCTTACTTATGTCTGAGCATCCTAACTCTTAGGTATATTGATTGCTATGAAAACCAAAGTAAATCTGGAAAGGTTAATGAAACATTGGTTATCTCATTTGCTGTCTCCAAAAACTGTTTCAGGTGCGAATAACTTAGCTCAAGGTATAATACAAACTCTAGTAAGTACAGAAGTTCAGTTTAATTTGTTTCATTTTAAGAAGTTGTATAAGAATGTATACTTTGTGGAAGAATAAACTTGATTTAGCCAAAGGAGTTTTAGGTAATTTTAGCAAGATACCCCATAATGATGATTGTGTACAATGTTCTGAAGGTAGGAAAAAGACAATGAGTGAGTTCTTATTCTTAAAATATTTTCAGTCATATAGCTTTATATATTTTTACATATTTTTCAAAGGATTATATACAACACAGTCAAATTGTGGATAATGTCTACTTAAAATCCTTAGTTTACTATTTTACTGACTTTGGTATATTTGTCATAATTCTGGTAGTACCTACTAATCATTCTTTAAAGAATGAATCTTTAAATAAAATGTTTTTATGAAATGACCAGAAAACATTAATAGATTAAATGATGTTGAAAGAAGAATAAAAATCAAGAATTAGTTGATATGAATCAATTTGTGTTCTTCATTATAAATACTTGATGGGTGTTTTAGTTTTTAAGCCCTTCATAAATCTGACAAATTAAGTATCAGTGCTGGGATTAAAGTCGTGCATCACCACACCTGCATAGCTTTTATTTTTGAAATGAAAATTTTGTGATACTGACAAATCAGGGCCTCTCATAAACTACATAAGTGTTTTACCACTAAAATATACCTAAGACCAGCCCTAGCATAAGGATTTAAAGAGACTATGACAGTATTCTTTTAGGAGGAGTTCACATTTCATTTGGTGCTAAGAATTTATTATGGTAACCAATGCATGTCTACCTGAAATGTTTATTTATGTATTAAATGTATTCTTTGAACAAATTGAGTTCAGAGTAAGTATACCCTTACTTACAGCATCAATGTGCTGATTAAGGACAGAGCCTTCACTATCATAGTGACTTTATTTGCTTATCCAGAAAATTTGCTCATTCCTTTGAAAGTTACACTAAAAAATAATTAGGTTAAAATGAAAATTGGTAAAGACTGAAATCTACCACAGTTTTTCCTAAATGACTTGTTGGTAAATGCTTTTAAACTTGTAATGAATTTCTGATTATAGTTTGATTATTCAGAAAATACATTGAAATCTCTCAGATTTTGAGCTGGGCTCTGCTACTTTTGGTACTTTATAACGAACTTACCTTAGATGCCTTCTACTTTCCAGTATTAATATTACTTTTTTTTGGACATGTAGCAATGAAAGTTAGATAGGAGCACTTGACAGAATTTAGGGGATTGCGTTAATTTGAGATAATTACCTATATTTTCTTTCTTAGCCTGTGGACATCTCTACAGCAATGAGTGAACGGGCACTTGCTCAGAAGAGACTCAGTGAAAATGCATTTGACCTTGAAGCTATGAGCATGTTAAATAGAGCTCAAGAACGAGTAAGTAGCAGTTTTAATGTGTAAATGAGAGTGTCACTAGATAGATCAACTCTGACAGCATTGGTTGTCGTAAACCATTTGTCTTTTTGTGTGTGTTAGTGAAGTCTGCCTGGACTTATGAATGCCAAGCAAGCATCATATCACTGAGTCAAACTCCCAGCCTTAACTCTTTTTTTCTTATTTTTAAGAAAAGGCTTTCATTGTAACATTTTCATATATTATACTTTGTTGTTTCTGCCTTCTCATTACCTTTCATCATTCCCCTTCTACATTTTGCTAGTCCACCCCCCAAATGGTCTCCTCTTCTGATTTAATAACATGAAATATTCAAGCCATTTATTTTTAAATTATGAAAGATTTTAAGAGAAACAGTAGAGAAGTAGAAAAGCTCTCAAGTTAAGGTAGATTTCCCCCTCCTAGCTAGGAGAGGTCCTTGGAGGGAAAGCCTAGGGAAATCCCTAAGCCATTTATCTTATTTAGTGGACTTATTTTAGTTCCCTTGTTCCTCCCCCATTCAGGTGCTGAGGACTGAACCTAGGGCTTTGCACTTGCTAAGCAAGCCTTCACTGCTGAGTGAAATTCCCAATACTAGCTAACTTAATTTTAGAGTGACTTTTGGGGCCTAATCATTCAGTAAATGCTTCGTGTATACTATATGGCAGGAAATGATTGAGAGAACAAAACAAAAATTAGCCTGCCTTCTTAGAGTTAACAGTCTCATGTATAATTGTCCATAACAACCATGTGAAGTGTTAGGCAATAAATTAGTTCCCATATTTCAGCCAAGCAAACTGAGATAAAGAGTTACATGATACCCAAGGTCATACAACAGTAAGTAGGGAAATTGGGATTCTAACCCAAGCAATCTGATTGCAGAGTCTGCTTTTAACAGGGATAGCTTATTACTGTCGATAACCTATGTGTATGTAGAAACAATAAGTACATGTTTAGTGTTGGAAGTAATACTGCTGACACTAAATAGAATTTGAATGACAGCTGATTCTGTATTACAGTAGATATTTATGATGTAGCACACTTTTTAAAAAAGCCTTTTTGTCTTTTGACCATTTCCTATGTTAATCATTAAGTGTGTCATGAATTTTATTTCTGAATCTTTGCTATCCCAAAGGAGTTAATTTTTTAAAATCTAGGCTGTTGAAGTATTTATTGGAATGCACTTACAGGTCAAATGGCAAGGCAGAGATCTTCTGTCCTATGAACTCTTATATTTTTCATATATCTGTAGTATTTTAAAAAATGAATACCTGGCTAACTGCTTTTTAGTTGGAGGCACACCTAATTTCTTATTAGTAGGAATTACTGCCATAAAACAGCTTCTTTGAAAGGCTAGCAAGACTTCAAATTTTAACTATGTAGCTACTCAGACCTTTCAGAATCTAAACCATTTTTCTTTAGTGAATTAAACTATGATATTTTAATCAGACAAGTAATTTTACGTAATCAAAATGGCTTCTTTTCTTCAGATTGATGCCTGGGCTCAGTTGAACTCTATTCCTGGCCAATTCACAGGAAGTACAGGCGTACAAGTTCTAACACAGGAACAGTTGGCCAATACTGGTGCCCAAGCCTGGATTAAAAAGGTACACAATTTATGCATATATAAAACTGTCAAAGTACAAAGTTAATTAGAGACCAGTGACTTTAACCAAAGTTCTTGAGTAAATTTATTATGTGTATATGCTCCAGGATGGACACTGAAGATGGACCGAAATCGTGAAACAATGGCAAATGTATAAATATGGCTCAAGAGCCACTCACTTTATATCCTAAGGTCTTCATTTTTTTTTTTTTTTTTTTTTTTTTTGCTGCTGGTTTTATTGGGGGTAGTTTCATTTAACCTTTGAATGCTAACTCTATCAGGTGCTGTTCGAACATTCCACAGTTCTCATTGGACTACTAACCTAATCATTTCAGAGCAGTGGTTCTCAAATTTTTCTTCATCGTGGGATACTTTATATTACAGGCTTAGTTTTGGTGGATCACTATCCCCACGAGTCCTTTGCCACCCTAGTATCCCTCTGTCTTTGTCCTCTCATTAGTGCCTGAACCTCTTATAAGATCCCTCAGCTCCTATTCCTCACTCCTCTTGTGATTTCCAGCCTCAGATCCCATATGGTGCTCAGCTGTTGGTTACAGCAAGTGGTTGGGAAGCCCTAGTATTAGCACTGCATGTGGTGAACTTGCCATGGGACTGGAAGGCTGGGGGAGGATGGCTGGAATGTGGGGTGGGTATTTGTGAAGGGTGGTAAGAGGGTGGGATGGGATGGAGATAACTATCTCTGGACCACCATTTACGTCTTGGTGGCCTCTGGTGATTCACAGGCTCAATTTGAGAACCACTGACTTCATGAAAAAAACAGGATATATAAGACCTATAATCCAGGGCGAGGACGGACATCTTGTGCTACGAAGATGTAGGTGCACCTGGTCTCAGATTCCTGCAGTGAGATGTCATCTCTACCTACGGCTGCCTCATCATTGGGGGAGTCTTAGGTGGTTAAAAAGGGCTTTCTGAAGAAATACAGTCTGGTGAAGGGATGTGGATTGGTTGGATGGGTGTTGGGAAATTTGTTTCAGGAGTACTGGCACCATAGCAGTGCTGAAACTGGGAGGCTGCGTGGTCTAATGGATTGGGAAGGTTTCTTTATCCTGCTGTACTCCTGGCCTCCTTGTGTGATCATGGGCAAGTAATTCTTTGGAATTTCAGTATTCCAAGTATCAAGTAGAATGGGAGACAAGTCCTTGTTACTGACTCAGAGAATGGTAATCAGTGATGTTATGGGTACCTATAACACTCATGGTTGAACTGAACATGGCAAAAACCAGGACGACATATCATTTGCTTTGAACATTTTAATATAACAGTTCTGATAGCATATCTATGAATCTCTTACTAATGTTAGCTCATAGATCTCAATTTGCTTGTCTCTTTTGAAGTAGTTGTACTAATATGTAATGAGGATCAATTTTGGAAAAGGATAAGATAGCAAGGTATTTTATATTTTGTATTAATTTTATATTTTATAATACTTTATATTTCATTAAAATGCTTTGTATAATAGTTGAAAAATGGCTTTCATGTTAGTGGGAAGAGGTATATGTATTTCCCTTTTTTCCTTTGCTGGTGGTAGGTAGGCATTAAAACCAGAGTATTGTGTGTGTTAAGCATGTGCTCTATCACACAAATATACCTTCAGCCCTTATTCAGTAATGCTTAGTTTTGAAGTTGAGTGTTTTATATTTTAGGGGATTAGACATGAAGCTTATGGGTGCATACTGAACAGTTCATGAAGTGGACATTGTTAGGTGGAAGTTTCTGAATGAATTTCCATTGCTATATGGTTTATAGTAAACATCACATAACATGACATTTACAAAGTGAATAAACTTTCCCCTAAATGAAACTCTCAGTATTATCAATCTTACAGGCAGTTTATAGGTTTTAAAAATAAAGTGCTTAGTAGAACCTGAGTTGATCCTTAATGTTTTCTATAGAATATACTCGGAGAAAAATCTATTTTATTCAGTTATCATTAGCTGTACTCATCAGACCAAGTTTTAAATTTTAGAAAATAGTGCATTCAGGAAGGCTTCGATGTATAAAGAATTCTGAAGAATATCAACTAGGTCAGGAACATTATCTTAATAGAGTAAGCTTAGAACATTTAGAATTTACACAACTAAAATTCTAATTACGTTGATCATAGGCACGGCGCTCAAACATTTTGAGTTGTTTAGGCAACTTGAAATGATCATTTTTTGCTTTAATACAGTCTAACACTGTCCTGATGTAAAGGCTACATGGAGTGCCACATTCTCTGTTCTTTATTTGCTTTGTTGCAGTATAATTTAAGATTAAGAAAAACTATCAGTATTGTCATTTGTTATTAAAACATTTAACATGATGATTTGACTTTAAAGAACCTTTACTTTCTTCAGTGATTTGGGTATGATTTTATGAATACTGATTATTGTGGTCTCATTAGATAAATCAGCATTTAGTAAGCTGCATACCCACTGGGTGAAGAAACAGTTGAAGATATTATAGAAAAGAAACAAAAAGGGGAAGTCTTGGTTATTTGGGGATTTATACTGTACTTTATCTGCACAGTTGCCCTTTTTTTTAGGAGTGTTACCTGGAAAAGAGGCAGATGAACCTGGAAGTAAGTAAGTCATTCTAGGTGTGTAGCATCTAGGCAGTTGATATCCCAGCATCAGCTAACTTTTCTCTTTATACATCTACAATGCATGGCCTGCACCAAATAAGGAACTGAACCAGGGGTATGTTTTTTACCTCCACAGCTGCCTCCTTCCATCAGAGCACCTTGTTGATCTTAATGTCTAGTCATAAGTCATTTTCTTCCTAGCATTTAATTACTAAGCTGGGAAACAAAGACTATTTTAGTACTATGTAAAAAATTGAGTTTTGTATTTAGTTGGTATATAATAATAATGCACACTTGCTTCCTGAGCTACTAAAATTTTTTACTCCCTTTATTGAACTTTGCTGCTATATACTTGATAGAATAACCTAAAATTTAATAATGGGAAGGAATTTGGAGATTCTTGTTTTTCTCCAACAAAAATACCAAATTCTGACACATTACCACTAATACAACTCAGTACTGCCCTACCTATGTATATGGATGCGTGTTGAAGAAGTATCAGTTAACATGCAGGTAGCAGACTCAGCAGTCTGCTGATGCACATGGCTATGCAGCTAGGACATTAAGTGGTTTGCTGCTTTGATGGAAATTATGGTTCAGTGGGTTGGATACAAGAGAGATGATTGTTCACAGAATAACCTGTGAACTTTCACCCCTCTGTATGGAAACTTGTTTCAGGGCCAAATCCTTGTAGCTGTCTTCTTGCCCCGGTCAGTGCCGGCCGTACTATTCACAACACTGCTGCCACCGAGGCCTAGGTATGTAAACATTTAAGGAGTTTTTTAAAAGCTTTTAACCATCAAGCTAGGTTTTGAAAGAATTCAAATTTATTCTGGTATACTTGTAGGGTGTCTTATGTGATTAAGTTAATTTTGTTTTATAGGGATTTTCTAAGTATATTCTGTATAATAGAATGGGGAAGAAAACTTTGGATAACAATAATATGCTTCTTCAGTGTCCAGACTATTTTAAAATAATTTCTAGGCTTTATTCATAAACTAGGTACACGTGGGACAATCAATATTGACTGTTTTAACATTGCCTTCTTTTTATTTTGCAAGCTAAGAAGAGATACCAGTGAACCTAAATAGTGGACGAAAACAGGAGTGCTCTCTTTTTTTTTTTTTTTTGAGGGGGTATGAGGGTCTACTGTTTGTTAAAAGTGCCATTTGACTTTCAAAGTATTGGTAATGTGAATTAGAACATGTGCTACCGTATATATTGAGCATAGAAACATTTAAATTGCTATTACAGATCTAGAAGTACAATATGACTTCTCTTTTTAGAAAGTTAACCAGTAAGTAACTCTGTAGTCCAATTCTAACTGTAAAATGGGGACATTTTACCTTTTTTTTCTTTGGATAGGATCAGTTCTTAAGAGCAGCCCCAGTAACTGGAGGAATGGGAGCCGTTTTGATGCGAAAAATGGGCTGGAGAGAAGGAGAAGGATTAGGAAAAAACAAAGAAGGAAATAAGGAACCCATCCTAGTTGATTTTAAGACAGACCGAAAAGGTGAGTTCTTTTTGAAATATTCTGTCATAAAAAATTTACTTTGAGCCAGGCGTGGTGGCACACGTATTTAATCCCAGCACTCGGGAGGCAGAGGTAGGAGGATTGCTGTGAGTTCAAGGCCACCCTGAGACTACATAGTGAATTCCTGGTCAGCCTAGGACTAGAGCGAGATCCTACCTCGAAACACCCCCCCCCAAAAAAAAATTACTTTGGTCTTAGTGACCTTAAATTGGAGGCACTTTTTGTATAACGTACAGTTCTTTTATCAGAGAAACCTGTTAACACATTTTCACATACATACAGATGGAGGAGACAATGATTTGAGCTTAGCAATAGTATGAAAATTTGCATATGTAATTTTAAATAGACATAACTTCCATTTTATTTGCTTATATGATATGTATAAAGCTTGGTGGTGGTATGGGGGGTGCTCTTTTGAGACCAGTTCTTGCCCTGTAACTCTGGCTTGCCTCAAAATGACAGTGACCCTTCTGGCTCCTTAGTGCATTACCCTTCTCAGTTCACATGCTTGTTATTATTTCTACAATTGGATCTGTCTTTTTCAGATACTTTATATAGTTTCATTTTCTGTTAGTTTATTTTGCCGTTACTTCATGGACCCTTTTTGCTTGTCACATTCAAGCTCAATAATTCAACTTCTGACAACAGGTTTTATTTATTTTTTTGTTAGTTATTTTTTGCTTTTTTAGGTAGGGTCTTGCTCTAGCCCAAGCTGACCTGGAATTTACTATGTAGTCTCAGGGCAGCCTTGAACTCAGAGATCCTCCTACTTCTGCCTTTTTTTGGGATTAAATGCATACCCCACCATGCCCAGCTCAACAGTTTTATTTAACCTTGGAATAGGACTGCTATTAATTTCAGATAATAGGGATGGGGGCAGGGCCTGTGTAGCCTGTATGTAGTTGCTAGGTATTAAATATATACACTGGTGTAACTTCAGGTTGCAGCCAGATGACAGCTTGAATCACAAGTGGTTGGTAACTCAGAATTTTAAGTTTGTTTAGGCCTTATTATTAAAATATTTATTTGTAGAGAGAGCAAGAGAGCAAAAGCAGGCACTAGATAGACACTACAAATGAACTCCTAATACACGCACCACTTTGTGCATCTGGCTTTATATGGGTACTGGGGAGTCAAACACAACTCTTTAGGCCTTGCAGACAAGGGCCTTAACTACTGAGTCATCTCTTCAACCCTGGGCCTTGACTTAAGAGTATAATGTAGTCCAGGCTGGCCCTGACCTCCTGGTTCCTATTTCTTTTGTAGCCAGTCTGTTTTCAGAATTCATTAAAATAATATACCTGGTTAACTGGCTGTGCACCAAATATATATTGCCAAGTTGTAGCGAACCATCTTGGAATTTGGGTCACATGACTCTTAGTGTAAGTTTGCAAAGAAGAGGATGAGTTTGAGGAAAGTTAGCATGATATGGCTGCAAACTTTGCTGTTAAAGGCACATGGAAATTGGTAAAGCATTGCTTTTGGGTTTATAACATTAATTCCCTATGTAGGAAACATATGTGCATAACATCTCTCTGTATAAGTTTATATTTATCTCTTGAGAACTTAAGCAAGTCTTTACTCCCTTTTACTTTTTGTTGGGTGTCCTTTAATATCCTTTTTTGGAACATAATTGAACATAATTGTTAAAAGAGAATAAGTATGTCAAATAATAAATAGCTACTAAACTTCTCAGGCTGTAGCTCAGTTGTATTCGATTGTCTAGCTTGCATGAAGCCCCTGGGTTCAGTCTCCAATACAAAACAAAAAGTTCATGCTTCCATAGTGAAAGGTATTGTTTTCACATATAATGTCAAGTGATATTTTGAAATTGATTTAGTGAAATAATGGGCTACCCCCCCCCTTTTTTTTTATCAAAAAAAAGGTCTTGTTGCAGTCGGCGAGAGAGCACAAAAGAGGTCTGGGAACTTCTCTGCTGCAATGAAAGACTTGTCAGGTGAGAGCATACTATTAAAATTCATCTTGTCCCACCCATACCTTAAATTCATAATCTATTGCAAAGTTGATTGGAGTAATTTATAACTTGCTGATTTTGTCTCTGTAGGTAAACATCCTGTGTCTGCCTTGATGGAAATCTGTAATAAGAGAAGGTGGCAACCACCTGAATTTCTCTTGGTCCATGATAGTGGCCCTGATCATCGCAAACATTTTCTCTTTAGGGTAAATATGAACTTACACACTAATTATACTTATATATAGAGGGTAAGGGATGAGTATATCATCACAGTATTAATATTCTGTGTGGGGATTGTGGGTGATATGAGTATTTGTGGGTAGTGTGGTTGGGGTTTTAAAATAATTGAAGCATGACTTATAAATAAATATCCTACTAAAAATTAGAGGGGAAGATGTGGGCTACATCTGATGAACATTTTGGCACTTTATGAAATGTGGGTGGGAATTAGTGTAGTACTTTTATCATGGTTTGACTATATTTTAATTGGGAGATCTGTTTTAAATTTGTAGTCCCCTTTTCCAAGTCATTTGCTTCTGGGCTAAAAATAATATAGTATGGGATTTATATTTATAAAGTTTTTTTTAGAATTAGTGAAAAATTACAAAGCTAATAGATATTAAAGTTTGATGCTGTTCTTATTGTATGTTTTTCTTGACTAGGTATTGAGAAATGGAAGCCCTTACCAGCCCAATTGTATGTTTTTCTTGAATAGGTATTGATAAATGGAAGCGCTTACCAGCCCAGCTTTGCCAGCCCTAATAAGAAGCATGCTAAAGCCACAGCAGCTACTGTGGTTCTTCAAGCAATGGGCCTTGTACCAAAGGACCTCATGGCTAATGCCACTTGCTTCAGGAGTGCCTCACGTAGATAGATTGAGGTTTTATATTAATCATTTCAGATAATTTTACTCTGCATCACAATGTATTTCCACTTTAATGTTGTAAATATTTGGCAATTTAAGACATTGTGTAAAAAGCAATCTGTACAAACATCTCCAGGCTTTGATTTTTGTACCATGGAAATTGTATTTAACCATACAGGGTTTTGCTATGTTTATATTGTTTACCTTAGTGATGTATTTGTTTAAGTGGCTAACATCTAACAGTTGTTTGAAGGCATCAGTAATCTTGAGTGTGGAATGTTAAATAATGCTTTTATACTGTATTTTGTACTATGATGTAACTCCCCTTCCTTATGGCTAGGCTGCTGTAACACTTGCCTGTAATCAGTGAAGGGCTGTGCACCTTGTACTATTTCACAGTGGGTTCTGCTGGACAGATACTGGGCCAGTGTTAGTGAGCTAATCAAGCAAGATCTGCTCCACAAGGCTATTGCCACCATCTCCCCTTAAATTTTTGTAGAGGTTATAAAAAGAAAGTGATATGTTATGTGATGATCAGCACTAAGTCCTGCATTTCCATTAAAGCCACTTGGGTCAATAAGGGAGTCAAAATGGAAGTCTGACTAGAACTCTACTGCAGAGGCCAAGTACATTTAGTATGGCTTGAGTTGTGATATAGTTTTAATTTGATGTGCATTTTGAATTTCAGCTACACCTAGATAGACGTAAATGATAATTAAAATGCTGTAACCAACTTATCTAATAAAATTGGCAACCAGCCACTATTTTGTTGACTATGAGAAAGTTTATGTTAAATTTTTTAGGGTCTGGTAGAATATTTCATTGTGTATTACAGTGCTATTCATGTTATGTATCTAAACCTTATTTTCAAAAGCTCAAGGCCCAAATACAAACTTCTCTGGAATAAATGTGGTGGTTTATTTTCTGGATTATAAAGTGAACACATACCCCATAGTATTATTCTTTCTTTACCAATGGTTTTGATTTCTAAGTATCTTTATTTAAGGATGTGGAATTTTACACACACTCATATACACATTCACACAAATTACTTGTAAGCACACTACTACTTTACTATGACAACTAAGCATTGAAGCTTTTAACACTATTGTATTAACACACACCTTTGAAAAACCATGTGTAAGTGCATTTGAGGACCGAAGACTATATAGGTGGCAAAGATGCTCAAGTAGAAGCATTAGCCATCAGCTCTGCAGACATCTTCATTACTAGCTTGTAGTAGGAATCTATTAAGACTTAGGTAACTTGTTTGTTACCTTTGATATGTTGTCATTACTCTCAATGCCATGGAATAACTGCTACAGGTAATCAGTTTCTCATTTTTAACAAAACACTGACTTTAATTCTGTTTTTGGCTCATGTTACAATTAAGTTATAGGGATATGGATATCTGAAAATGTAGAACGAAAATAGTAAAAACAAAGCATTGATTTAAAACATTACTGCTACTGCCCAGTGAATGTAATAAAAATTTTAAAAGTTACCAACATTTCAATAAAGTACGTTCCTTTCTTCCAAAATGAAGTTTAAAGTCAAAGGCCTAAGATTCTTGAATTTCCTTGCTAGGGAGGTTTTTTTGTTTGTTTTCCTCAAAGATTCCATTTAGGCTTACTTTGGTGTTCAGGATCTCCAACTACAAATGTAGTCATTCATTTCCACACTCCGTAAAGATGATTTCCCCAGCAGTGGTATCTGGAAAAGCTGTTCCAGAGTTTTACGGTGCAGCCCACAGTTAGCAAGGTCCTTATAAACAACTTCCTGTAGAAATGTGCGCACAAGTCAGTGAAAAAAGCATATTGGTTCTTTGAACATTACACTAAGTTTTTATAAGTTTAGCAAAATGATGGCAGTAAAGGACTAATAACTTTTCTAAAGAGATACTATGAATTAAAGACAAATATATTTAATTTTTCCATAAGCCATAAGGGAGGCAGTATTAAACATTGGCTCAGATAGCAAAGAACTACATTGTCTTTATTTTTAGATTTGGGAAGCTTTACTCAGTACAACAACCTGAATTAAAATTTTGTATACTCACATTCTCAGTAACTCACAAGTGCTAAGTTCTAGAGCAACAGAAATTGGGTTTTAATTAAATGACATTTGTTTCAGCTAGAAGAAACTAGCTAAATGTCTGTTTAAAGGTGTCTACTTACTTTATCCAGTTCTTTGTGCAATGGCAGGGAGATATTAAATACAGCAGTTGGTTCATGTGGATACAGGCCTCCAGAGAATGACCCTCTCTGGGAAGAGCTGAGTAACATGGTCATAGAATGTAAAGCATGGGGCATGATAGGACCTGTGATCTCCAAACTAAATTGATCTTTGTATCCAGAAAGAGCTTGTGTCTTTACATTAACACTTCGTGCCTTAAGAAAATTTAGAGAAAAGGAAAATTATGATCACGGTCTCACACATTTATCTCTTAGACAAAAAATGTATTCAATACATTTCCATTTAGGGTTTCTTCTGATAGTTTTGGAAAAGTGTTCCGGACACTACACGTCACATGCTTCAGCCTCCCAAGTGAAATGACTTTGAGATCTATAATATCCCTGGCTATGCTTTTGCATAGGTGAATGAATCAAATGTGATTAAGTAACTTTTTAGGAAATTAACACCAAAATGCTTTTATCACCAATTATAATGTATTCAGTAAGAAAAGTCACCAAGTATGCTATACATGGTGGCTCATACCTGCCTTCTCAAAACTTTGGAGGTTTAGGGACTCAAGGGTCATCTGTAGTTACATACTGAGTTCCAGGACTACATGAAAGTCTCAGCCTGGAGAGGTGGCTCAGGGGTTAGGGCACTTGCCCTAAAAGCCTGTCTCTAAGTTTCTCATATATATATATATTTCACATATTTATGTCTTTTATATCAAAGGTTTTTTTCTTTAGTTTTTGAGGTAGGATCTCTAGCCCAGGCTGGCTTGGAACTCACAGTGATCCTAATACCTTGGCCTCCAAAGTGCTGGGATTAAAGTCATGGGTCACCATGCCTTATAGAAATTTTTTCTTTTTTTATCTCGCTCTATCCCATGATGACCTGGAATTCACTATGCAGTCTCAGGGTGGCCTCAAACTCAGTGATCCTCCTACCTCTGCCTCCTGAATGCTGGGATTAAGGCTTGTGTCACCATGCCCAGCCTGCAAAGATTTTTTAATGGAAGTTAAAACTTTCCAATGTTTGCCTAGGATGCACCAGACTCTGTTCAGTCCTTAGTGAAAACAAACACTAATTTACAACTCAAGAATTTATCCTGTATTTTTAGAGTACTACTTTAACATTATATAGAGACTGGTAAAAGGGTGTTCTTTTTAATTACCTTAAGCATTTGCATCGTGGCGCCACGGAAAGCTACAGGGGATAACAGGGTTGGTGGCAGTCCTGCCTGTGCACCTGAGGTTGCAACTAAACTCTTGCAGTTGATCAGAAAATTGAGTAATGTGAAGGTATTGAGTCCTTTTACTAACACCACAGACTCAGGTCTGTGATCCATTTGTACTTCATGTTTCTCTTTATGTCTGAAGATAATAATCAAGGAAATTGCAAAAGTACAACACACCAGTGGAGAATTTACCTTGATTCAGAATACCTAGGGCTCACTTTCCCCAAAACAAAATGGAAATGCTACTTGCTACCCCCTCCCTTTTTTTAAGTTAGAATCAAAATGCTGGCCATGTTATGAGGACCTTGTCTTGAATATGGTAAACAGACACCAAAAACCAATTTATTCTCTAGTCAAAAACTATTCTTCAGGACTGGAGAGATGGTTCAAAAGTTAGGGTGCTTGCCTACATAGCCTTACAACCTGGGTTCAATTCCCCAGTGTCCACATAAAGCCAGATGCAGAGTGGTGCATGCATCTGGAGTTTGTTTGCAGTGACCAGAGACCCTGGTGTGTCCATTCTCTTTCTCCTTTCTTTCCCTTCCTCCCACCTTAAAAATAAATTAAAAAAAAAAAACAACAAAAACTTATTCTATAGCCAGGAGAGATGGCTCAGTGGTTAAAGACTGGCCTCCAAAGCCTTGATGGCCTGGGTTCAATTCCCTTATACCCACGTCAAAGCAGATGCACAAAGTGACACATGCATATGGAATTTATTTGTAGTTGCTGTAGAGGCCCTGGCATGCCCATTTTGTCTCTCTTCTATCTCTGCTTGCAAATTTTAAAAACAAAACCCCAAAAAATCAAAAACCATTCTTCAAATTTAACCAACATAGAATGAATGTCATCACTTTAATAGCTGAGCCAGGCATGGTGGTACACACCTTAAATCCCAGCACTCTGAAGGCTGAGGCAGGAGATCAAGGCAAGCCTGGGGTTACAGTGAGTTCACAGTGGTCATGGGCCAGAGTGAAGCCCTACCTCAAAAAAAAAAAAAAAAAAAAAAATCATGCCTTATTGATAATTTGTTATCCAAGACATAACAGAATTCTAGTAAGATCTGAAGATAATTAAGATTACAGTCATTTGCTTGGTGGCACATGCCTTTAATCCCAGCAGAGGTAGGAAGATCAGTATGAGTTCTAGGCCAGCATTGGACCACAGTGAGTTCCAGGCCAGCCTGGGCTAGAGTGAGGCCCTCCCTCACAAAACAAAACAAAACAAACAAAGATTATAGTCATTTAAAGCAGTCAAGTGAGGGCTGGGAGCATGACTAGAGGTAGATTGCTTGCCTAGCATGCACTGGGTTCAAATCTCAGAACTGCCGCCCCCCTCAAAACAAACAAACAAGCAGCAGGACAGTTTTTCAGGCTGGGAGATGGCAGTGAAGCTGAAAGTAGCACCTGTGTCTGGAGTTTAGGTATGCACAGAAACACACACATTCAAGTAATACAACAAAAAAGTAAACATTAAAGTGAGTTGCTAGCTGAACTCAATAAAATTTCTTAGTACCTGAAAGGATACAGTTTGAAAGAAATTAAATCTGGCTTTTTAATTTTATCTTGCACACCCATTTCTTTCAGCCAAGACAAACTCTCCTCTTCATCCTCATCACTGACTGCTTGTTCCCTAAGAAATTGATATAGTTAGTGGACCTATTTCACAAAGCTGATGTTTTTTCTAAGTTTATTTCACTGAATCGGTATATTAGAGAATATGCAATAGGTCAGTTTAATCACATACTCCTCATATCCCAAGCTCGTTTCACGAATTTTCTTTTTCTGGACGTTTTCTACTATTAAAGGCAGAGAAAATTCAATACCTGTGAAAGAAAAAAACATAACTCAGTTTCAGTTTTCTTTTTTTTTAAAAAATATTTTATTTATTCATTTTCAAGCAGAGAGAGAGAGAGAGAGAGAGAGAGAGAGAGAGAGAGAGAGAGAGAGAGAGAGAGAGCACACCAGGGCCACCACCTTGTGGGTCTGGCTTATGTGGGTCCTGGGGAATTGAACCTGGGGCCTTAGGCACTGGAGGCAAGTGCCCTAACCCCTGAGCCATTTCTCCAGCCCTCAGTTTCAGTTTTCTTTCTTTCTCTTTTTTATTATTTATTCGAGAGAGGCAGATAAAGATAGAGTGAGTTTGGGTGTGCCAGGGCCTCTAGCTAATGCAAATGAATTCCAGATGCATGCACCTCTGTGCATCTGGCATTAGGTAGGTACTGAAGAATCGCACCCAGGATGACAGGTTTTGCAAGCAAGTGCCTTTAACCACTGAGCCATCTCTCCAACCCAGTTTAGTTTTCTTTAAAAACGTTTAAGGGACTGAACCCCCATGGGCCCACCTCAGGTTGCAGCTAGCCCGACCATGTTAGCTTTGAGCAAGGCAACTAGGCACCCATATCACTCATCGGTCTCATACCTCATACCTGCTGCTCAGGCACTAGAGACCCAAATCATCAGAATGATAAGAGAAAGTCACTATCACACCTTCCAGGGCCAAGGAACATAGAGGAAGTGGCAGATTAAATGAGTTCTACTCTCATTGCTAGAGAGATCCTTCTCCAGGAAAATGGCAATAGACACCAAGGAAAGCAGAAAATAAGATAGCCAAGAGCAAAACACTAAAGGGGACTACTAATATGACCTTCAAGGCTCAGGGAACACTGTGTAAGAGACACAGAGAGGGAAGGTGCACTGTGAGGCATTGTCCTCGTGACAGGAACCTAATGGTGCATCCATGACCCCACAGTGACCACCAACACTGACACCAAGGGGACCTTGGTGGAAAAAGGTCAGGGGAGAGTGGACATGAGTAAACCCCAATGAGAATATGATACTTTTTTCTTAAAAATTTAAGTTCCCAATAAAAATAAAACAAAAACAACCAAAGGAATGAGGCAAAGGTTTAATAGTTTTAAAAAAGTGTTTAACATGAGTGTCCTACTATTAGTGTATATGTGTTGGCCTGTGCACATGCAGATGTGTGTGTGAATGGAGGCCAAAGGTCAACATTGAATGTCTTCCTAGGTTGCGTTCCACCTTATTTATTTTAAATCTGAACCCTGAGCTTGCTGATTTGACTACTCCAGCGAGTCAGCTTGCCTTGGCCGGGGGTCCTGTTATCACCTCATCAATACCAGGATTCTGACAGGCCAACAGGCTAGTAATTGGGGGCCGAGGATGCAAGCTCATGTCTGCACGTTTATGTGGCAAGCATTTTATTGACGGAGTCATCTCCCAACCCCAGATTCTTAAATGGGAGTTTTAACACTTGATCTATTACAAGACACTAGCCTACTTTCCACTCTCTCCCACCTGTCTTCCCTCATCTAATGATAGATGGGCTGATCTGGTTTAAAAATCATTAAAGAGGATAGGCAAATTTACCTATCAAAGAATCTCTAGAACAGTATTATTTAGATAGTGACTTTTTGGGTCTTTGTGCTTCAGAGAATAGAGGAAAGGGATACCTTCACCTGGACAGCTTAACCAATAGCAAGGGGAAGAAACAAGTAAAAAAGAACCCCCCATTTAATCCCAGCACCCAGGAGGCAGAGGTAGGAGGATTGCCATGAGTTTGAGGCCACCCTAAGACTACATAGTAGTCAGCCTGGGCTAGAGTGAGACCTTACCTCAACAAACAAAAAACAAACAAACAAATAAGCAAACAGAAAAACTCCCAAGAAATGAATTTCTTAAAACTGGAAATCACAGAAAAGAAAAAAAAAAAACAAAACTGGAAATCAACTGGTAAAGACAGTCAAACGTTTAGTTTTAAAGACAAATGTTCACAATGCGATTTGTTCAACTTTTACCTTCATTTTTCATAGCTTCTCTTAAACCTCTAGTTGTAGGTGACAAGAGCGCTGTGACCACATCACTTCCTGCTAATCCTGCTGCTCGGAACAGGACAGTAAATTGATAAGTACAAACATAGAAATAGGGACAAAGCTTTGTCTTCAGCATATTATACAGGGAAGTAAAGCTCACAGACCTGTGAAGCAAAAGAATTACATTTAGGTGTCATTACAGTGTCTAATTTTGGATAGTTCAGTCTGATACACAGCTGTTTAAAAACAACACAAGTTTTCAGATGCTGATTCTTTTGTTTTAAAGGACTGAAATTAGTAATGGGATTTGCTGATGACTTCCCAATACTTAAGCAAGGAGTATACGTAAATGACAACTAGTTTTTCTTTGAGCAAAAATTGTTAATTGGGGCCGGGCGTGGTAGCGCATGCCTTTAATCCCAGCACTCAGGAGGCAGAGGTAGGAGGATCACCGTGAGTTTGAGGCCACCCTGAGACTAGAGTGAATTCCAGGTCAGCCTGGGCTAGAGCGAGACCCTACCTTGAAAAACCGAAAAAATAAAAAAAAATTGTTAATTGAGTGCTAACTACCTCTGAACAACTTCTGATGAAAAAGCAGCCACTGACAAAGCACTGTACATATCTATATATTTATCCAACACATTGTATATTTTGATAGTGATAAGGTTTAAGAAAAGCAAACAACTTAAATGCTGGTTAACAATTAATGACAAAATTTGGAAACAGAGACCCTTGTAACATGATTCATTTTTTATATCACAAGTACAATAAAGAAAGAATACTGCTAAAATGAATGTTCACTTTTGGATCGCACAAACTTATTAATCTTACCAGTCACTCATTAAAACTTGTTGCAGCGTTTCATCATTTGACCAAGGGCTTGTCTTTCCAGCCATCTTCCTATCAGCTCCAATACGAGGGAACAGTGGTAGCCAAGACAAGGCAGGATGGAGCCAGTAAACAAGGCTCTGTTGGAAGGCACAACGTAGCTCAGTATTGAGTTTGGGATCCTAAATTCCATCCATGAAAAATATAAAAATTCATTAGATACTGCATATATACCTTACCTAAGGATCTTTACTGCTTTCTATAGGAAAACATTAATAACCGTTACAGGAATTTAAATGCAGCATATTCTCCTTTGCAGCCTGGTAGACCATGCATATCAGAGAGAACACGTGACTGGCTGGGTTGGGTGTGGGCTTGCTCTTAGTCCCAGCCCATCAGAGAATTAGGCAGGGGGATCACTGTGAGATGAAAGCCAGGCTGGTGCTACAGGTCAGACTGAGCTAGAATGAGACCCTGCCTCAAAAACCAAACCAACACACACATATACAAAAACCAAAAGCCACATAAGCAGACGGAAACACTTTCCTATCTCTACTGTTCTTGAGAATAACAAGCTTTTTAAATAATGGCTAGGAAAGTATAGTACTAGCTACAGCCCCCTTGCCCTGGAAAATACTATTTCAAAAGTCCCTACACTTGGTTCCTCCTCCAGCAGCCATGGCCATGG
Organism: Zapus hudsonius; assembly: GCA_004024765.1. Lineage (NCBI taxonomy): Eukaryota > Metazoa > Chordata > Mammalia > Rodentia > Dipodidae > Zapus > Zapus hudsonius. Next base: position 49,833 of record PVHP010007944.1, read on the forward strand.
GCCTCCACAAGGTGAGCAAGCCAAGGCAAGCAAACCACATTCTCCCAGGACATGATTTTGGAAGTGTGCGGCTTTGTGCCCTTGTGCCATGAAGCTGGGTAAGGTTTCCAAGGAGTGCTGGATGCCGTGAGGAAGGACTGAGCTGCTCCTTGATTTCCCCCTTTAACAAACCTCTGTACTGGGGGAGATGGGAGGAAAAACAATCCTGATCTAGTTATTGAAAAAGATGTATTGAGTCTTTTTTTTTTTTTTTTTGAGGCAATCACATTCTAGTCCAGTCTGACCTGGATATCAAATCCTCTTTACTTTATCTTAAATATTTTATTTATTTATTATGAATAAATGAATGAATGACAGAACATAGACACTCCAAGTTCTCTTGCTGCTGCAAATGAGCCCAAGATGCATGTGCCACCTTGAGCATCTGGCTTTACATGGGTACTGGGAACTGATCCTGAGCCATCAGGCTTTGCAGGCAAACGCCCTTAACTACTGAGCCATCTTTCCAGCTCCCAAGTCCTCTTTTAAGTAACCCTTCAAATCTATATTAAGTTGATGAGATACTTAAAGGTAATTCACTATGTAGTCTCAGGGTGGCCTTGAACTCATGGCAACCCTCCTACCTCTGCCTCCCGAGTGCTGGGATTAAAGGCATGAGCCACCACACTGGCAAAATAATGCTTTCTTGAATCAATGACTGTCAACGATCTATGTTTAACAAGCAGTTACTTAATTTGATAAATACGTTTGTGAAAGCATCTTCTTTTGGAGAAATAAAATGTGCCAAGTCTTTGAGTATTTAAATGTCAGAAGAAAAACAATAGTAAGTAAGGTCTTATATTTTCTAGAAAGGAACATTTTACACTAGTTACAGCAAAGCACAGCTACTTTCAGAATTACCTGTATACTCTGAGGCAAAGATACTTCGATTGCCCTACAATGCTGGACAAGACCTCGAGCCTCTTCCTGTGCTTTCAAGTGATCTGTCCAGGTAAAGGGTTGAGAGGAGGTGTAAAGGAGTCGAGTTTTAATACTCCAGTCCACAGGGAACTCAGTAATTTCTGAAGATGGAGCATCTGATTCAGACAATGGTTTGTGTTGAGTCTTTTAGAAAGCAAAGAATATAAAAATTAGAGTTTGAAACAAAATCATGCAATATAAAGATTTTATTAGCTCATACACTCATCCACTGAAATGTCAAACTTTATGAATTGTTATAGTAAATAACATTATATAAAATTCCTCACAGTATTGAAAGTATCTTTTTAGCCTCTGAAATTCTGGAACCAGAGCTAAGCTGCTTCATCTGCTGGTTAAATAACCTAGGTGGAACCATCAAAGGCCACTGAACAGAAAATAAAGCCTCAATCTGTTTTGCTGTTGTTCAAGTCCTTGTTTTTCACATTTGCAGATTCCTTTAGACAGCATCACAACACATGAAGGTTAAAATGGGTCTTGGAACTCTTCCAGCCGGTTCTTATTAGGGCAAACTACATATTTCTATTATAGCAACAGAAATACTTGGGATGGGAGCAAGTGTGTGGGTAGAGGGATTGTGCAAAGTTCCAACCTATGCATATAATCTGGGAATTTGGTTTGAAGATTTAGTAAAGGACTAAGTTAAAGAAGTAGCTGAGCTAGTGAAGTCACTATCTCAGGAAGTGTGGTAAAATCAATGGGGGTTTCTGAGTGTGGTACACACCTTTAATCCCAGAACTTGGGGGGCAGAGGTAGGAGGATCCCTGTGAGTTTGAGGCCATCCTGAGAGACAACACAGTGAATTCCAGGTTAGCATAGGTTAGAGCAAAAACCTACCTTGAAAAAAACAAAAAAAACAAACTCAATTGGTGTAGGAGACCTCACCTGTACTGTGCTACGTGGTGGGAGTGACCATTATAGGCAGCTTGTCTACATGGTACCAAGTTATTGACCCACCACGTCTCTCTTTTCCTTATTTTGAGACAGGGTCTCACACATCCCAGGCTGGTCTTAGCAACACAACCATAGATGACCTTGAACTTGGGATTTTCCTGCCTTCATTTCCAATTGTCTGAGATTACAGGCCTGTATAGCCACACCTGGTTTAAGTGGCGCTGGGGTTCAAATCCAAGGCTTTGTGCATGCTAGGAAGCACTCTATCCCCAACTTTTAAGCTTCTTTGTGAAACTATTTTTTCAAGCAAAATTCTTCTGAGAAATAAGAGTTTATAAACAGATATTGTATTGATATCTAGAGAGTTTACCTGGGATAGGTCAGTGGCTGTTCTTTCATGGGAGGCCTCTTCCCATCGCAAATCATTTTCTTGATTAGAATCTAAAAGCTGTGGTTAAAAAAATATTCTTTTTAAGCTTAAAAAATGCTGAAATTCTCATTGAAAAAAAATGCTGAAATTTGCTCTTAATATGTACAACTGGCACACAAGTTTCTCAGTAAATGTGAAAGTCCCCACAATTCATACAGTATCTAGTGTTTCATACTGCAGCTGTCTCTGAATTTCAGTATCCGTATCAAGGGGAATAGAGACTAGAGTTTTATGCATTTAATAACTGACACATAAACCTGAAGCCAAAAGATCCAAATGACATTCCGGGAAGACAAATGTAAGTACATTCTGACGGATTTAATCCTCAGAATCCCTGCAAGCCCACAGTAAACTGGAGCTCCTAGCAGGGAGGTGCTGAAAACCACGGGCGCGGGTGTCTGTCCTCCCCTCCGTGGCCAGGTACGGCACTCACCAGGCCCGGCGCTTCCTGATGGCCGTGAGGCAGCTCCTCGCGGGGCTCTTCCGAGACCCGCGGCCGGTTGTCCAGACGGGCGAATGGGTTCCTGCGGGCCGGGGCCCCGCCGCCTCTGCCGCCCGCGGCCGGGAAGGGGCGCAGGGGCAGCCCTGCCGCCAGCGCGGCGCGGCGAGGTGCCGGCTCGGGCAGCCCGGGGGACGGCAAGGCGGCAGCCCCGTGGTTTCGGGGCCTTTTCCGCCGGAGCCGCACGACCTCCGGCGGCCTTTTGAAGCTGGGCGAGTAGCCGGGCGCCGACAGAGCCATGACGGCGGCGCGGCCCAGGCAGGCCGGCAAGGAGCCCCGAGCACTTCCCGCGCGCGCCGGCCCCGCCCCGCCCCGCCGCCGCTCCGAGCGCCCAATGGAGGCCTGCAGTACCCGCCCCCGGCCGGCTCGGAGCATGCGCGCCCTGGAGGCCCGCAGGCCTCGCCCCCGCGCGGCTCGGAGCATGCGCGCCCCGCAAGCTCCGGCCAGGGATCCCAGAGCAGCCCCAGACGCCCCCGCGCACTGCTGGGCAGGCTGAGCCCTGAGACAGACATGGTATTAAGTGCACAGCAGGGAAATGGAACCTGGATGAAAAGCAATTCACACTGGGCCAGGACCTTCCTCCGCCCCATTCCCCAATCAGCGCAGTCTCTGGGCAAGCCCTCCAATCCCCATCCCAGCCCTTTGTGCAAACATTACACACAAGACAACAATTAACGTGGTCCGTTTGATCCTCGAGAAACTCGGAGTGAATGAATATTACTAAAGCAAAAGTTAAATGCCTGTAGATTTTTTGAGATCTGAAAGTATACTTAAAAGGCTTGTTAGTCTTGGCAGCAAAGGCTTGCTAAGGAAGACACTGATACAAAATTAATGACATTTTGACAGTTGCAGCCTTTTACAAGGTATAGTTATCCAAATATAGTGACTTTTGCTGAAAGCAGTTTTCTTTAGGGAAAGAATTTTAGAACAGAGGTAAAATGTACATAAAGAACAACTAAACCGGTTCTCAGAATATTCCTTTCACGTGTTAAAGAATTATGTGGATCCTTTGCACAGTAATTTGCAAGTAAGTCAAATAACTGAACAAACATCTTTTTGTGACAGAAAAACATGCTTACAAATGGAAATTGCTCTTATCTTCTTTGATTTTTCTCAACAATTTCCAAAGAAAACTGGCTTCAAATACTGGTATGGATTTGTCCAACTGAGGTCTGGGAAAGAAATTAAAATTGAACAACTTGCTTTTTTCTTTCTTGATTTTTCTGAACAACTTCCATGGACACTTTTGCCTCATACAGTGGAATGGGTTCATCCAACTGAGGTCTGAGGAAGAAAAATTATTGGAAATGTCAGGCATGGTTACAGATGAATAGAACACACATGGTTCTAGTTTGAATTATTTTAAATAATCCAAGCAAACTTGTCAACTAATATTTCCAATGGTAAAAATGGGAATTTTTTGGAGACAGGGTCTTACTATGTAGCTTCCTGTCTGTTTCCCAAGTGCTGGGATCACAACTATCCATAATGCCATACTGGGTTAACAGTGGTTGTTTTGAAGGGAACAAGTATTATTTTAATCACTTTATAAGTGACATACAGGGGGCTGGAGAGATGGCTCAGCGGTTAAGGCACTTGCCTCTTAGTGCCTAAGGCCCCAGGTTCAATTCCCCAGGACCACAAGGTGGTGGCCCTGGTGCTCTCTCTCTCTCTCTCTCTCTCTCTCTCTCTCTCTCTCTCTCTCTCTCAAAAAAAGAGAAAAATAAAAATAAAAAAATAAAAAATAAATAAAAAAATAAAAATATAAGTGACATACAGATCCAACTTGAACAAATTGTACTTTTTCCTCCTGTCAAGCTTGTTGAATTTCTTTGGAAGAATGCAAAGGAAAAGCTAAAGACAAGATACAGAATGGAATGGAGGGACGAAAACTCACAAGCAACTTCATCTTTGGTAATACTTTGAAACATATTAAAAAGAGCAGGTATTTATCTAAATGAAATAATAAAATAGGGAAACAGTATACTGTTAAAAGCTGGGAAAGGGCTTTACTCCTCTCTTGCTTCCCTCATGGAGGAAGCTCTCTGTACCTCCTCCTCTTTCCTTCTCTTAATCTCTCTCAACCTTAAAAAAATCAAAAAAACAAATAGAATCTAAAAATAAGAAGAATGGTTTAGTTTCTTTAGCATACCTAAAAACACCAGCTGATAACTTCTCCATGACATCTTTCAACAGACGTAGCTGGAAGAACAGTTAAGGATGACATAAGTCACTCAGAAGTGGAGATGCAGAGTAGGTTACTTTTTTTTGG
>PVHP010007945.1:0-55187 GCA_004024765.1 Zapus hudsonius
CCCACACTGATGTTGCAATACAGATTCTGGTTTGTCATCTTTTTACTCAAAGATAAGAAAACAGAAAGAACAAACCGAGGCCCATAAAGAATCTTCAAGATAAGAAAACAGGGACCTGCAGAAATGCTGCCCGATTTTTAAGGAGAGGAAAGTATCTGAACAGTCATCTCACCAAAGCTACACAGACGGCAAGTAAGCAGTTGGAAGAATGTTAAGCATCACATGTCACTAGGGAAATGAAAATTGAAAAAGAAGAACTATCAATGCAGAGCTTGTAGAATGGATAAAATCCCCAACAACCAGACAGGACCCGTTCTGGTAAGGACTAGGGCAACAGGAACCATCATTCTCTGCTGATGGGAATTCAAAACGGGACAGCCACTGTGGAGGGCAGCTTGGCAGTCACTTATAAAGCTAAGCACAGTCTACCCGTACAAGGCAGCATTTGCACTCCTAAATAGCTCAGGTGATCACACACACACACACACACACACACACACACACACACACACACACACACCAGAAAACTCAAAACTCTAACTGTTTATTGCAGCTTCATTAAAATGATTCCCAAATCAGAAGCAATCAATGTCCTGGGATAGGGGCAACCATTCAGTGCTAAAATTTGAAATCTAATTTATTGGTTAAAATATGAGCTATCAAGCTATGCAAAGATGCGTACATATCTTAAGCTATGTACTGTTAGTGATAGAAGCCACTATGAAAAGGTTACATAATATACTATTCCATTTATACCACAGCAAACTGTGGAAATGGTGAACAGATCAGTGGTTGCTCAGGGATTTGGAACCACACTGAACAGATGACTCAAACGAGGATTCGTTTTCAGGGCAGTAGAAATATTTTGCACAATAGTATAAGGATGAGTTTGCTAAAACCTGCAGATGTTCTCACTACAAAGAGTGAATCTTTTCTGTTTTTAGTATATTTATTTATTTATTTTGCAAGCAGAGAGAGAGAGAGAGAGAGAGAGAGAGAGAGAGAGAGAGAGAGAGAGAGAGAGAGAGATCAAAGAGATCTAGACAGGGAGAATGGAAGTGCCAGGGGTTTTCAGGCCCTGCAAATGGACTCATTAAAAATCATTGAAGAGGCTGGGAAATTCAGGAATGGGATGCATACTGTTTTTATTTTTAATCTAATTGTGTTACAAATATATGAGATAATTACAGGAAAAATGAGGAATAGTCCGGCCTAAGTATCTTTGGAACTGAGGTTCACACGTAAATAAAGGTGGGTGAAGGGCCCAGAGCACTGGGCCCTTGTCGCTCGCCTGCCATGGGCTCTCTGGTGAACTATGATTGGGTGAAAGCCCATGGCTGAAGCCAGGAGTCACTATTCAGAGGCTATAGATAAGCAAACGAAAGAAGCTAGAAAGACCCAAGGACACGTGTAAGAGTTGAGGCCTTCGGTTGAGCACAAGTCTACTTCAACATGATCGTATAAAGATAGGTAGAGAAATTCAGTATGTGAGTAGATTGGCATATGGACATTTTTTTTTATTTTTACTTTGCCTGCTGAGAGGGCCTAGAAATAGTAACAGCGTGTAACAGTGGGCACAGTTAGCCCAGATCTGCTGCCATTTTCAAGAAGTGTCTACCCTGAGCCTGAGATAAGTATTAAATAAAATGAGCCTGGAGCTCCTTGTAATGCCAGAAAGTAAAGACGTGCAGACATCAATCATCACAAACCTGGATGATGGGGTCTGCCAAAGTGACACGGTGGAGACCATCCTAAGGAGCTCCAGGGCCAGCACTGACGGTAACAAAATGAAGCAGAAACTACAACTAGAAGTATAGTCATGATTAAAACACCGAAGAAAAAGAAAGCAGGAAGGAATAAATACATAAATCTGTTATGTAGAAATCTAAATAACCTCTATACAAACTCTGACCTTGAGGAAAGGTGACATACTTCCCACTCCTTAGAGAGACATAAAGCATGAAAGAGGAAAAATCAGAAACCCGCTAACTGGGGCAGGTGAGCAGGTTATTATCAACAGTACTGAGCCATGTTCCAAGAATAAAGAATACACCCTTAACTTTAATCCCAGCACTTGGGAGGCAGAGATAGGAGGATCAAGAGGATAGGAGTTCAAGGCCAGACTGAGACTACATAGTGAATTCCAGGTCAGCCTAGATGAGACCCTACCTCAAAAAAAAAAGCAAATAAAAAATTGTTTAATCACAATGGCACTTTATTTCTGTGACATTCCTCCCTAAGCCCTACAACAACAACAAAAATAAAATATATCAGACAAATCTCAATTAAAGGACAGCCTACTCACACTTGCGAAGATCATCAAAAACAGAAAAATCTCAGAAATGGACACAGCCAAGGGGAATCTAAGGAGCTATAAGGAGCAAATGTGCCAGTTAAATCTTACCTTTAGTTTCATGGGGATTGAGGGAACTTCTGTGGTTCACAGAATCCCCCAAACCTGGGTCCAGAGCTACAGAGGTGACCAGCTCTGAACAGTGCTCTGTATTCTGCATTCTTCGTGAGAACTTTCTGCTTGAGTTAGTTCATTCCCCATCTCCTTCCCTCACACCCTTCCCCTGACTCACTAACTACTGCACCTGGCAGCTTTTATTTTCCAGCTTCCAGTTTGAAGCATTTTCTAATCTCATCAAAAACAAGACTTTGTACATCTCACTTTCTTAGGCTTTTTAACACCCAGGTCCAAAAAGATCTTCATTCCAACCTACTTCCCACAGAGTGCAATATTATTTCATTTCAAAGAAAAATAAGCAACGACAGTTAACTGCAACTTCAAGCACTCCCTCCCTCCCTCCCCGGCATCTTCTATTCGTTTGAAGCTTCACAACCAAGCAGATTGCTGTGGTATCTTGCAGCACCGTTTTGACCTCTAAGGCAGCCAGAAAAGTAATGTCCTATATTCATTTTAGTACAAGAGGAATGGTGTAACTGCTGAAGCACACATAAAATCAGTCCACACTGCCTGTAAGATTTTGCCAAGCTTCTGGTTAACTGCAAAGAATCCTCGCACAGACTGACCTTACACTAACTTCACAACCAGATTTGCCATATTTAGGAGTTTGCATTGCCTCCCAACAGAATTTTTGCATGTAGTTTTTCATACCTACAATGTGTGAGAGTTTTTTTGCACCTCATGTCAGTTAAATTTGACTTTTCTAATTTCATTGAAAATTGCACATAAGATTTGATATTGCCATTAAATGTCTCCCCAAATTATTTTCAGCATCACACATCTTTTCTTTCCTAAATATCTATTTGGTCTATATTAAATGAGAGGGCTCAAGAATACCAATGATAATGCCCATGCTTTCTCTCCTCCCTCCTGCCTTCTCCCCTTCCCCCTCCCCTTTCCTCCCCTCCCCTCCTCTCCTCTCCTTTCCTCCCTCCCTCCTCATAAATAAATAAATAGCATAAAAACAAGAATCCCAGGGCTGGGAGATGGCTCAGCAGTTAAAGACACTTGCTTCAAATCCCAGTGGCTAGTGTTTGATATCCCAGTACCCACAAAGTGGTGCAGGAGTCAGGAGTCTGGAGTTTACTTGTAGCAGCAACAGGCCCTGGTTCATTCTCTCTCTCTCTCTCTCTCTCTCTCTCTCTCTCTCTCTCTCTCTCTCTCCCTCTCTCTCTCATAAATAAAATGTTTTTTTTTAAAAAAATATTACCCGGATGAGTACTAAGATATCCAGGATCCCTTGCCACAAGGACTAATACAGACAGCCCACGAAGGAGGATATACAACTGATCAGGGAGGGGGAGGGGGGAATTGGGGAATTCGGGATCACAACGCATGGTTTGCCCACTAAATAATGTAACTCATTATGGACAATAAATATATATTAAAAAATTTAAAAAAATATTACCCGTGAGTCCTAAACACACTAGAGTAGGTTAGTAATGATTTGTGCTTTTATCATTTTTCGGGTAAGCATTCTTTGGAAAGTAAAAACAATTCAAATCATTTTAAAAAAAAATACATAGGCAGAATACTTCAATACCTTAATGCTCTGTAAGGAAGATTTACCTGGCAAAGGGTAATGGGAAATTTTTCTATAACATTCTATTTGTTCCCCAAGCTCCTCTTCCCTTCAATAAGTAAAGATAGTTCTTCTGTTAGCTTTCTGCACAATATTTGAGCAGTTAACACTGCTGTCAGACAGCATCAGGGCGGGAGCCTCCAGGGACCAAGTGGCTGAGTGTTCTTCATAGACTGTGCAAATTCTCTTTAGAGAGAGTGCAGGCTGTCACACGGCCCCCGCCCTCTGCGCTCAGGATCTATGGTGGCCCAGAGCCACTTTAACCCCTCAGAGCAGCTTTTATTAATGTCACCATCTTGGACTCTGTCTTCTACCTTCTTCTCCTTCTTCATTAGAATTGGATTTGTTTGACATGCTCTGCAGAAATCTGTAAGATTCCCATCTCTGCTACACCATAATAAGTATGGTCAAGAGCCCAGAATCCCGAAGTCAGATATCCATGCAGCAGCTGAGAGTTAGGCATTTCTGCATGGTAACACCCACCTCACCCATGTGCTGCCCGTACCTTCAAAGGGGGACAGACAGCTGCACTGGCCTCACAGGGTGATGGGCGATTCCATGAATCGATGGAAAGCCGTGGTATCTAATAAGCTCGTGGTTAAAGCTGCCAATTATAATTCCAAACTCATCCCAGTGTAACGGGGTTGGGAGGTATTTAGCCCCTGAGGGAAATCTGGATAACATACAGGGGCTTGCTCTTGTCTGCTCTTCTGCATGTTATTTATTTGAGAGAGAGAGCGAGCGAGAGAGAGAGAGAGAGAGAGAGAGAGAGAGAGAGAGAGAGAGAGAGAGAGAGAGAGAGAGAGAGAGAGAATGAGCATGCCAGGGCCTCCAGCCCATGCAAATGAACTCCAGACACGTGCACACCACTTTGTGCCTCTGGCTTTAAGTAGGTACTAGAGAATCCAACTCCGGTCTTTCTGCTTTGTAGGGGAATGCCTTAACCATTAAGCCATCTCTCCAGCCCATCTATTATGTTTTTGACCTCTCTTCACTGGACTCTGTATATATCCAAGGCTCTGAATGCTTTTCCTCACTTATATTTGTTTTATGTTTCTTTTTTGAACATTCCTATCTCAAACATTTTTAATTTTTATATGAGAGAGAGAGATAGAGATAGAGAGAGAGAGAGAGACAGACAGACAGACAGACAGAGACTATGGAAGTGCCAGGACCTCTTCCCACTGCAATTGAACTCCAGATGCATATCCCTCTTTTGTGTGTCTGACTTTATATGTGGATCCTAGGAAACTGAACCTGGGCTGGTAGGCTCTGCAAGCAATCACCTTTAACTGCTGAACCATCTCCCCAGCCCTCAAATTTTTAAATATCCTTTACTTTCGATTCTTTTATGCATTCTGTCTTTTACATTAGTCTCTTAATTTCTGCTGTTTTTGACTTTTTCTCTGTACTTACCTATTTTTAAGGTCCTCAACTTCTTGATTATTTGACTTGCTTTGTTGTTTACCTCATGTAGTCCCAGAAGTGTGGGGATAGGGAAGTTTAGAATGGGCACCCCAGCAGCAAGAGTGATTAGTACTTACTTGCTCAGTTGCCCCCAAGCTGTCCCCATGGCTCCCACTAAAGAAGCTATTTTCCCTTCCATGCGGAAAAAAACAAATATTCACTGGAAAGTCAGGATACCCACAAGCTAAACTTCCCTAGGGCATAATAAATTTTTGCTTATAGTGTAGGAATAATGCTATTAGGTTTATTCAAAAATTTCTTCTCTGATTATTAAATAATATATATTCAGAGGAAAATTAAAGAACTCATTTTTAAACCTAAAAATTATATACAGTCTCTCTGACAAGAAAACTGCTGCTTTTGTTGCTGAATGTATTTTCTTTCTCTTGGACTTCGTTAATGCATATTTTTTCTTTAAAATTAGGATTATACTAAATAAAGTGACATTTTCAATTATCTACATACATGATTATTTTTCTTACCTTACAAAACTCTCATAATCCATTTTAATGGGGTCCTGAATGCCACCTGACAGAGAGCCATGTTTAATTGATCATGTCTCTATTTTGGTGTTATTTCTCTTTATACATAATCTTGCCTCTTTGTTGGAAATTAAATGATCCCAGCCCATGGTCTACGCCAAATGTCCAGAAGGGGAATAGATGTAGAAGTGACCTTCTCATTGCTGGAACAAAATATCTCACCAAAAGCAGCTTATGGGAGGAAATGGTTTATTTAAGTTATTATAGTTTCAAGGGCAAATTTCACCCTTGCAGAGAAAGCATGGCAGAGCAGAGGCTGGACATCACATCTTGTCACATCAGCTAGGAGGTAGCAGCAAGAATGAGAGAGCTAGTGAACACTCAGTAAGCTAGATTAACAAACCCTAAGGTCGGCTTCCATTTCTCCTGCAAGGCTCTGTCTCCCAATGGCTCTACCAGCTGTAGACTGAGTCTGAGACTTAATCATAAACACATGAAGCTATGGGGACATTTCATATCCAAACCACCACACCAGACACACTCTTCAGAGTAAGTTACACACAGACTAACCTTGTGTCATAGTCAGTCACACACTGCTGGGATGAGTCTCCAAACCAGGCACAATTTTGGGGAGGAAAGTATTTATTGAACTAATAAATCCAGGGGAAGTTAAGGAAAAAGGCTGGCTCCCTTTCACAGAAGCAAACAGAGAGAGAAACCCACCACCAGCACCTCAGGCAAGCACACTGTAATACTGTAACTCACAAAATGCAGAACTGTCAGACCTGGGGTTTTGGCTGCTGTTTTACATATGTATCCCTAGAATTTTGCATCCAATTTAGAAAGGGTGTCATGACCCCAGGAGGCCAGGCCAAAGTGACACTTCCTCCAGACAGAAGCCTGGAGACAATTAACAACTTAATAAACACAATTATAGTAAATTCTATTGGGGGACATTTATTCAAATCTACCACACCTTAGAAGTTTGAACTAGATAATGTTAGGACTCTGGACAAGGAATTATAAACTCAAATGGCCATCAGGGCCTAACACACACAGCTTACCTACATAGCTTGGGCTGAGTAAGGCAGCATTAATGAAGAGTGACGAGGATGGTGGTGAATCAGAAAGCATCAGCTCCTTTAGCGAGGCTGATGCCTCACTCAGATCAATATGATCATTTTTATGCCTGAAATTGGGCCCTGATATTATCTTTTTAAATAAAAACCAAATATTCAATATTTTTAAGTGTGTAATTTGGTTTCGAAAATTGACAACAATAGAAAGTTCTAAGCAGTTCCCTTCAGGCCAACATGTGGAAGTTAAACCAAATTGAGAATTCAGCTCAGCCTCTAGACCACAACCTGAGGCCTCCTTACCACCCGAGCTATCATGCAAGGAGTTAAATTGAGAACTTGAAAACTGGCTTTTATAAGTTTAGTTTTATCCACTCATCTATTTCATCCAGACACAAAGGGAAGAGTGGCTTCTAGAATAGACCCAGGAACATATTCATGTATAAGTGACCAACTGAGAGAGCAGCAGCTTTGGAACATGGGGTGCTGTGCTGGGCAGTGCTCGGTGGAGGAGCTTTCTTCCCCTGGTTCCCCTGTCAGTGCACACCTTCATCTGCCCCAGGGAGGAGCAGGGACTGCAAAGAGGAGAGGTCTCAATCTGCATAAAGACTAGACTCCACACAAAGCTCTTTTAAGGACAGGATCCAGGTAGAGTTTCAGAGGAACTCCTGGTCTGCAAAGCTTCTGGATCCTGTAAAAATTTCAGCTGTTTTCTGGCTAAGCTCCCATACAGGCCCCCCCCTTATTTAATACCCATAGGATAATACAACTCTCACTCTTGTCTAAAGAGAAGCTTCTCTTTTTCAGATGGTGGTGACCACTGGGATAACGCAAAAAACAGCACAGTGCTGAGAAGAAGTGACAGTGGAGTGTTCAGCACTGGGACATCTCTATCACACTTCCCGAGGCTCAGGATCTATTGTGGAAGAGGTGGTGAAAAGATTGTTAAGAGCCAAAGGAAAGGTAGAACTCCTTACAATGCAAACTTCCAGACAGAAAATGGGGACTTTACAGTGCCTGATAATACCTACACATAGTGGGAGGAAAAGATGATGACACCAAAACAAAATAGAGATTAATTGAGAAGGGGAAAAGATATGGGGGAGGATGGGGAGGTAATCATAATGGCTTATGATCTATATGATTATGGAAGCTATCAATAAAACATTTTTAAAAATCCAGCATTTCAGACTGATTACAGTACTACTGAGGCCCCAGCTATGACAGCATCATAGAGAAACAAAAGTGGTTCTTCCAGAGCAGTTTGTCATTCAGTCTCAGGAGAATGCCATACCCAGACTTGCTTGAGGGGTAGAGAGTCATCTTTGAATCTTTCAGTAAGTCTCCATCAAGTGCTTATTGTATAAGTCCTTTACTAGACATGGAAATATAACCATAAGTAAGATAAACACATTGTCAAATAACATGGCATGATGGTTTGAACGTCTGTCCCCTGTAGACTCGGATGTTTTATTAAACCTTGTAACTTGGGTACCTAGCCACCTTCCTAGAGGAGGGGGTGGATCCTGGGGTCCAGCTCATAGGTGTGTTTGGGGTGTTTCTGAATTCCAGCCCAAATATATGTGATCTCTGGCTGGTCCTTCTTGCTGCTGATTCTGTGCTTGCAGCTTTTTTTCCTGGCTGTTCTGTTGTTTCTCTCTGCTTGGAATTATTGAAGCAGCTTCTTTTTCCATCACTGATGGAACTTCCCCCTGGATCTATAAGCTTGAAATAAACCCCTTCCTCCTATAAACTGTGTCTGGTTTGGATGTTCATCCCAGAATGGTGAAGCTGTCTACTACATATGGAGTGAGGTGGGGGAAACACATGAGCTACAGACCATTATAATGTGGTGTAATATTGGAAGCTCAGGGTGTGGCAGAAATATGTGGAAGAATGCCTAACTAAACTGAGGTTTCCTGGAAGAATGAGCTGTAAGACCTATGGAGTTAAGTTTGTGTAAAAAGTTCAGAGATATTCCACATAGGAAAGAAAAATATTCCAACATCCAAAATAGCTGGATGCCTTAGAAAGGCTGGGAGAAGCTTAGTAGGGCTGGGGAATCAAACACATGGGGAAAAGAAATGAGGGATAAGACAATCAAGGTGTCCAGTGCTATAGTCGGGGCACTTCTAGAGGAATCCAGGCAGTGGTCTTGGATGTTAGTGTTCAGACACAATATTCTTTCGCTACTGAATTAATTTGGTCCTGGGAATTGTACTCTATTCCAGAAGAAAGGACAGGGCTAGATCAAGATGGTGAAAAACTGGCGACCTTTCCAGGTATAATCTTTGCTGCAGAAATTGGTTATCTAGGTCTTAGAAATATGAGTAAATCCCCACTCTACTGGGTATAGACATGAGAGTATAATGAGGATTGGTTCATAGCTAGAGTCTACCGGAAAAGTTGGAGCCTGGGTTAGGACATTAATTAGTGATGTGTCCTTCATAATAGAGACAGGTGGATAACGGGGGCTGCTGACCTCCTGCAGCTCTTCCCCATTGAACTCTACGTTGGGCTCATTTAAAATAATTTTCAGGGTTGGAGAGAGAGCTTGATCTATTAAGTGCTTTCCTCATAGTATGGGGACTTGAGTTTCACCCACGGTGTCTACATAAAATGCCAAGCATGGTGGAATGCTTGTAATCCCAGCGCTGGGGCTGTGGGGCAGAGATGAGGGGATCCCTAGAGCTTGCTGGCCAGCCAGTTGAGACTAATTGGTGAGCTCCCAGCCAATGACAAAGCCTGTCTCAATAATAGGTGGATGAAATTCCTGAGGTTCTCCTCTGGCTTCCACACATATGTGTATACATGCACATACACACCCACCCACATAAATGCATATACACACATATAAACACACAGGCAAAAAGTAAAATGAATAAAGTATGTTCCATAAAAATTAAGTAGAGATTCATTTTCTGGATGGGTCTGTACTGAAATTAGTTACACCTTTAAAACTCCATGAATACTATATAAGTGATAATTCAGAAATTCCATTGTGGAAATATATCAGCTCTGCTGATGGGCTATGGGGGAATTACATCTCCTTTTAACAAAAAAATCTTCAATAACTACACAAAAAGGCATATACAAAAACCAAAACATAATTTCAGGCCTCACTTCTCCATGATGAAAAGAAAGATTTTCCAATGCTTTCATTACACATTTATTAATTAGAAACCCATGAGAGACTGAGAACTGAAGTGAGCTTATACCAGACAGACAGCCTAAGCCCAGAAGCATGAACTCATGATACAGAAATAAAAACGTATCTTTGCAAACATCTATTAAGCATTAATCTCAGGTTCCACAGACCAGTAACACAGTGTGGAATTTTTTTTAATGTAAGCCAAGTAAAACAATGAAATCAGGATTCACCTCTTCTCCAAACAAAAATGACAAAGTGAACTGTGCACTGGGGCTGTTCTCTTTTGTATACATATGCTCAAACAGTGTTGTTCAAACAGTGATCTGTGAAGGAATATTTGATGTCATCTTACTCTCACTCCTAATGAAGATTTAATGAAAATATTTATTGAATGAGTAGAGCATCATGGCTCATGGCATGCCACATTATCATTCCATGAGGTAAGTATTATTTAAAGCTTCGAGTGTATAAGAAAATTGTCCAAGATTTCATAAGTCTAAGCACCCTATGATCTTCAGAATAAGACACTGATATGCTTTTTCAGTTGTGAATAGAGATCTCACTCCAAAGAATTGTCTTCTTATTTTTCCTTTTTAAAAAGTCTTTACTGGGTGATCACTTAGTAAGATCTGCTCAAAGTCAGACCATTTTTTTTTAAATTTTGATATTTCATTTTTTCTTTCAGCTGAGTAAAATTCCATGGTATAAATGTACCACAGTTTCTCTGTCCATTCCTCCAAACATAAACCTGAGGACATAAAAGTCTCTTCCTTCAGCGGGACATCAGGGTGCTCATGCAGGTGCTAAATAAATATGCATTAAGTGTTGGCTCCCAGTGCTGTGGAAGACTCCTTGTTTCTATGCTAGAAGAACATCAATAGATATTGTCACGTGATATAGCTCCAAAAAGTTGTCACATAGGAGGAATTAATTTAAATAACATGTCTGACCCTTCCCAACAGGTAGGATATATAACTATGATGAAAAAGAAGATATAATTTACTATTATAAGTAAGAGGCATCACCACAGATGGCAATGAAAATAATAGCACATTTTGCAAACACTGATAGGCTCCCACATTTTATAAACTAGAAGAAATGATCTTTGAAATCTTTAAATATACTCTCTGACAAAATTCACACAAGAAGAAATAGGCCATACAAAAAAGTATGACCCTGCTTAGCTTCCGAGATCAAATGAGATCAGGTATGTTTGGGGTGGTGTGGCCATAGAGAAAAAAGTTGTATCCAATGGGACCTGGAGAGATGGCCCAGTGGTTAAGGCACTTGCCTGAAAGTCTAACAACTCAGGTTCAGTTCCCCAGTACCCACCTTAAAGCCAGATGCACTGAATGGTACATAAATCCGGAGTTCATTTCTAGCCACTAGAGGCCCTGGTGTGCCCATTCTCTCATTCTCTCTCTCTCTCTCTCTCTCTCTCTCTCTCTCTCTCTCTCTCTCTCTCTCTCTCTCTCTCTCTCTCTCTCTCTCTCTCTCTCTCTCTCATCTGACCAGCATTACCTTAGAGACTAATATCTCAATGAGTATGGAAGCAACTACCCTTAATAAATTAGAAAATCAGATTGATCAATATATAAAATTAACTGTACACCATCAATAAATGGGATTAATTTCAGACATAGAAGTCTAGTTCATCATCAGAAATGAATTAATGTGATCTGTGATATTTGCTTGCTAAAGATTTAAAAAAAATCACATGGTTGTATCAACAGAGGGAAATAAAAGGCACTTGATAGAACACAATGCCCACTTATACTAAAAATTCTTAGCAAATTAGGAGTATAGGGAAGTCCTTTACCTTGATAATGAATATTTACAAAACACTGCAGTTTACATAATTTTGAATGATTAGAAACTAGAAGTTTCTCCACTAAGATTAGGAACATAACAGAGATGGCCCCTCTCACCACTTTGAATGTCACACCAGAAGTCCTAGCTGAAAAGAAGAAAAATAAAAGAAGAGAAAGGACACACACCTTGTGGAAGAAGAAATAAAGTTTTCTGTTTGTAGACAATATTATTGTCTAGGTATAAAATTGAAAAGAATAGAGCAAAAAATCCTGGAATTATTAAGCTATTACAACGAGGTTGTAAGATACAAGGTTAAACTATTAAGTCAATTGCTATCATATATACCAGAAATGAAAAAAAATAAATTTGGAATTTGAATTTTGAAATAAAAAACACAGTACCTTTTATATTATCTCTCCCCTAAAAGGAACACTTAGGCAGAAATCTAAAAAAAAAAAAATGTGCAACATGCATGTGAGGAGAATCAGAAATGTTTGAAAAATGGATATAAAGAATAAAAATAAATGGAGAAATACTCCATATTCATAGACAGGAAGAAGACTCAATATTCCTGAAATGTCAGTTCTTCCCATCCTGAATTATAAAAATAATGCAATCCCAATCCAAAAGAAATCCCATTGAGTTATATCATGAGTATTGCTACGGTTTAGATGGGTGGTCCCACAAAATTTATGTGTTAAAGCCTGGTTCTTAAAATAACATAATTAGAAAGTGAGACATACCCTTGTAAATCATGGGAGTCCTAGAGGCTTGTATTGGTTACTTCTCATTGCTCTGAGCAAATATCCAACAGAATGCAAGGTAAGGAGGGAAAGAATTAATTAGGGATTAATTAGGGCTCACATTTCAAGATGATATAGTCCATTGTGGCGGGTAAGGCATAGCAAGCTAGAACAAGAAGCCAGCCAGCCAGCCACATTTGCAGGAAGGGAGTAGAAAGAAAACAGAAAGTGTGGGATCACACCATAAAACCTCAAGGCATGCTCTCAGTGACCTACTTCATTAAGGTTCCACAACTTTCCCCAAAATACCATCAGCTGGGGACCAAGTAATCAAACACATGAGCCTATAAAGAATAACGTATATTTAACCTATATCAAGTCATGAATCAATGGGGCACCTGATCATGGACCGGAAGCTGAAAGACCATGAAGTAAATCAATCTTTTCTTTAGGTAATGTGGTGATTTGAATGTATGGTGTCATACATTCAGACACCCAATCAGGGGTTTTTGATTATAGCCCCCATAGACTCAGATGTTTTGGATTAAGATTGTATTTGCAACTGGAGTTGCAGGCAGACAGATCCCTGCTGGACAAGAGGTATGCCACTAGGGGCAGATCTTGTAGCCTAGCCCTACTGGGTGTGGAGAGAGCAGTTGAAGCTCAGGCTGTATGTGTTTGCAGGCTGCTTAGTGATGTCTCTCTGCTCTTCATCCATGGAAGTGAGCCAGCTTCTTCCACTATTTATGCTGTTTCCTTGGAATCTGTAAGCGTGAAATAAACCCATATGTTGCTTCTGGTTAGATGTTTGTCCAACAATGAAAAGGTTACTTTAACAGGTTACTGAATTGCTTCAGGTAGTTCCTTATAATAATGTGAAACTAAAGATTATATAGAATTACAAAAGATTCCAGAAAAGTGAATACAGTCTTAGCAGAGAACAAAACTGAAAGACTGGCACATTCCAACTTCAAAGTCTGCTACAATGTTGCAGTAATCCAACAGTGAGCTCTGGCAAAAGAACAGATACATAGATCAGTGGAAAAAATAGCTTAGAAACAGACCCAAATAAATATGGTCGAGTGATTCAGAAAAAAAAAGGAATTAAGGCAATGGAATAGAGAAAGAATTCATTTCCAACTCATTTGGGTAAATGTTATCAGAGACTATAATTGCTGGGTTACAACTGGTAAGGATATGTTACGTTTTGTAAAACACTGCTACTTCGTGTCCCACCAGCAGCGAATAAGAGTTCCTATGCCTCCCCATCCTGGTCAGCATTTGGTAGTTTTGATGTTGTGACTTCAATATTATAATAGGTGATATTCAACAAATATCACTCAACAAATTGTTCTGGAGCAACTCAATTGTGCACATGCAGAAAGATAAATAAGCACAGACTTTAGAATTAGTGCAAAATGGATCATACACATAAGTGAAAATGCAAAACAGCCAGGGTCTTGGAAGATAGAATAGAAGAACCTCTAGATGACCTTGAACTTGATTCTGGCTTTTTAGAGTACCAAGAGCAAAAGCAGGAAAGAAGGAATTGATGGTCTGGACTGAAGTGTCATAAAATTTCTGTCATAGTTATTGCAGTTACCTTCTCATTGCTGGGATAAAACACCCGACCAGAAGCAGCTGATAGGAGGAAAAGGTTTATTTTGGAGAAGTTTCATCATGGCAGGGAAAGGATGCTGGCCACCACATCTTGCCATAGTAGCTAAAGGTAGCTTCAAGATAGCTACCACTGGCATGATGGCCCAAGAAACCTGAAAGTCCACTCCCAGTAACATGCCTCCTCCAGCAAAGCTCCATCTCCCAAAGACCACCTGCTGGGGATTGAGTATGAGGATTAATCACAAACACAGGAGGCTATGGGGTTGGGATCCTTTCACACTCAAACCACTACAATAGTTGTGGTAGTTTTGAATAAATGTCCCCCAATAGAATTTATTATAATTGTGTTTATTAAATTGTTAATTGTCTCCAAGCTTCTGGCTGGAGGAAGTGTCACTTTGGCCTGGCCTCCTGGGGTCATGACACCCTTTCTAAATTGGATGCAAAATTCTAGGGATACATATGCAAAACAGCAGCCAGAACCCTAGGTCTGACAGTTCTGCATTTTGTGAGTTACAGTATTACAGTGTGCTTGCCTGAGGTGCTGGTGGTGGGTTTCTCTCTCTGTTTGCTTCTGTGAAAGGGAGCCAGCCTTTTTCCTTAACTTCCCCTGGATTTATTAGTTCAATAAATACTTTCCTCCCCAAAATTGTGCCTGGTTTGGAGATTCATCCTAGTGGCGTATGCCTGACTATGACAATAGCCTATGAGAAAATTGTCATAAATGACATTTGCTGGAACACTGTTGTCCAAGATACATAAAAGTTCTTACAAAACAATTAAATAAGCAACGTGATTTTTAAAATGACAAAAATTCTACAGACATGTCTTGAAAGAAGGTATGCAAGTAGCATATAAGCATGAAATGATACTCAATAGCAATAAGATATCATAACTCACTTATTATAATACTGAAGTCACAACACCAACACTATCAAGTGTAACCAGGACTGGGGAGGCACAGGAACGCTGATGATGGGATACAAAGTGGTAGCTTCTTACAAAATGTAACATATCCTTGCCAGTCACCCAGCAATTATAGTCCCTGAGAATATTTACCAAAATGAGTTGAAAATGTATGTTGATGCAAAAACCTGCACATAGGTATTTGTAGCAACCCCATTTGTGTTGCTCAAACTTGGGAGCAATTAAGATTCTCTTTGTAAATGAATAAAAAAAATGTACTGTGGTACATCCTGATGATGGAACATTATTCCATGTTTAAAAGAAATGAGCTATAAAGCCATGAAAAGGTCTGAAGGAAACTTCAATGTATATTGCTACATGAAAGAAGCTGATTGAAAGGCTAACATGCTATGTGATTCCAGTGACAGATGGTCTCCAACCTGTGATGGCTTCACTCAAGTTTTTTTTTTCTACTTTATAATGGTACAAAAAAAGCTATACATTTAGGAGAAACTTTACTTTGAATCTTGATCTTTTCCCAGGCTAGTGATATTTAGTGCAAAATTCTTTTACAGTGTTCAACTGCAGCCTAATGAAAGCATTCTGAGCACACTTAAGGTAGGCTGGGCTAACTTATGATGTTCAGCAGGTTGATAGACTCAATGCATTTTCAACGTAGGGGACTGTGGTCTGCTTAAATTGGTTTGTGAGGATGCAAGCCTGTCATAAGGCAAGAAGCGTCTGTATTTGACATTCTGAAAGAGTAAAAAATGACAAAGAGAGTCTTGTCAGAGGTTAAGACTAAAGGACTGTAGCATAGTGAGACTTTGTGTGACTGTAATGGCGAACATGTGCCATTCATTTGTCAGAACCCACAGAACATGTATATGTAAAGTACAGGTTTGGGTGAGAATGACAAGTAGGCTCATCAGTTGTAACGAATGTACCTCTCATGATGGGCATTGATGTTTGAGTAGGCTGTGTCTCTATGGGAGAAAAGGTATATGAAAGCACTTGGCATCCTCCTATCGAATTTCTTTGAATTGAGGATTTTTTTTTTCTGAAGGACTCAGGAGAAAAGCTTCTAACAATTGGCAAAATATATATAGATTTCATCCAGGCCTTTAATTCCAGCACTTGGGAGGCAGAGATAGGAAGATCACCATGAGTTCAAGGCCAGTCTCAGACTACACAGTTAATCCCAGGTCAGCCTGGGTTAGAGCTAGACTCTATCTTGAAAAATCAAATATATAGAGATTCCACATGTAGAGTAACATGTAGCCATTAAAATTGATATTGGAAGGGCTGGGGATAGATCAATGGTTAAAAGTGCTGGCTTACATGCTTGCCCATCCAAGTTCAATCTTCCCCAGCACCCAGGTAAAGTCAGATGCAAAGTGACACATGTACCTGTCACCCTAACACATCTATGGCAATAATAAGCAGAGCCAGGAGAATCCAGATGCTCATGGCCAGCTAGTCTGATGCACACAGAAGCAAAACAATGAGAACAGAACCCTGTCTCAAAGAAGGTAGAAGGATAAAGACTTTGAGGTTTTCATCCAACTTCCATCAATGTACTGTGACATATGTACACACGCCACACGCACATAAAATTTAAAATGATGTTGCAGAGATAGGACTGAATAAATGCATTAATTGAGATTCTAGAAGCTCACAAAGTTATAAGACTCATTAGGCCTCTCCCAGAGGTTTGCATCTGCAGCAAACACCTGCTAAGGAGGAGACTCTCTGGAACACCTGCCTACAAGCGGGGATGCAACTTCCTCGAGGAAGGCTGCAGAGTTCGCAGCTGCCTTTGAGTTTCTGCTAAGTAACCCCTCACCTAGGCCCCCAGAAGTAACCCCAACACATCTCTTGGTTCACTAAGCTAGATTTGGGTGGCATTGGTTCTTTGCTCTGTCGTTGATGTCTCATCTGGGATGAAAAGATATTTTTCCAGTGGATAATTTAAAATGTGTGATAGACACTCAGAACAGAGGTTTTTTTTTTCTCCCCAGGAAAAGTCATATAATACTTCTATCCAATTTTGTTGAAACCATTCTAAAATGTAGTCTAAGAGAGAAAGTGGAAGTGAGGGTAGGGCTGAGAACCTCCAGGTGATGTGAAGCCATTGCCCACCCATCCCTGGAGACACCACATTGTTCCCCTCCAACATAAGCCCAAGGCAATTCATCACATGGGATAAAACTCCAAGAGATTTGCTTTTCATGGGCCCAACTAGCTCTCTCCTCTCTAAGCCCCTCTCCAAAATCTTCACTGAATAGCTTAAGCCCATTTGGAGCTTTATCCACCTGTCACCTTGGTCAATACCTGCCAAGGAAAGTCTTCAAGTGGGTGACATCTAGCAAGCTGGGCACTGAAAGCAGCTATTAAAATAGGGCCTGTGGACATGACAGCTTGTGATAACAGCTCCAGAACTATTATAGGTGAGCATTTCAAGATTCATTTCAATTTTTCTTTTTTTGCTTCTTTTTAATTCCTGGATTGCTGCCCTCATTAGCTCCAAGGCACTGACTGTAATATGAGTTCCATCCCTTCCTGTCCATTGTCAGAGTCAACAATAGCTCTGTCCTCTCTGATCCAATTGTGTCTTCTGACCACATTCATCTACATAACGCTTTAAGTTTCAAGGACAATAAGTGTTCAAAATATGACCAGTGAGAGAGAAGCCTGGAATTTCTTTCATTATTCTTCTTGCTCATAACTTGGTAATTTTCTAATCATTTTTGAAGCTAATAAGACCTTGGGGCTTTTAGTTAGTTTGAGGTTTTTTGACCTCTGACCCAAGCAAAAGTCCAAAGCAATCTGTTTCAGCCACCTGGTTTATTCTAGTATGGCCAGGCTCATTCCTATTAGAAGCATGTTCTGGTGACATCTGCTATCTCCTCTTGAGAGAAAAGGAGCTGGGAAATGAGTGGTGAGAGGGATTGGAATCCCACCACTTTTCCCTTACACCCAAAAAGGGATGCACGTGGGTGCCTTCGTTGATTGTAGGTCCACAGTGTGCATTTGAGAAACTTAGTAACATGCACAGTAATGATAACCAGTTCTTTATGCACGCCAGTGACACTCGTATCTCCAGAGACTTCCTGTCAGTTCAGAGTTCAAAGTGGAGGCTAAGAACCATCATATGAAATGGGACCTTTATGTTAAGTGAGTCAGAGCCCCTTTCTGTTTTCCAAACCTTGGCTAGTTATTCAAGCACACTCCTTCAGTGGTTCATTTTCTGCCACAGAGTCAGCGATCATTTCTTGTCTAGTTAATAGATTTTGCTTATCTGGCAAAAAGAAAAAGAAAAACAGATTCGCAAATGGAGAATGAGCTCAGCATAGGTTAAAATGGGATAAGCATTGTTACTTTGGAGAGATTTTTATGGGTGTATCCTCTCTTTAGACCCAAGATTAGTGCGAGTTTCTCATTGGAGTCCAGATTCCTGGTCTGCCTAGGATTCTGCCTTGGTTCCCAGTTCCAGCTATGGGTTCCTTACTACTGAGTGGATCTCTTAGCCAATCAGAGACCCATTGGTTACCCACCTAGGCTGGGTGCCACTATTGCACAGGTGTCATGCTGGTTGTTTTCATTTATCAGTGTCCCCAAATTCCTGTACAATGATAGGAGCTGTGCCCAACAAAAGTAGGTAAATATCTCTTCCCTTCCATGAGAGAGAGAGAGAGAGAGAGAGAGAGAGAGAGAGAGAGAGCTTAGAAATAGATAGCATCTGCCCTTCCACCATGTGCTTTCCTCAGTTCTTCCTCTATTACAGGTCTTTACTTGCTCAGATGGAGTCTGCCCTGATGATTCTAACTTGAGATCCATCTTCCCAATTTCCTTCCCAGGATCAGCTTGTCCATCCTCCAAGATCAAAGCCGAGTTTCTCAGCGGCATTCAAAGTCAAACAGGCAATGACTAAACCCAATGAGAAGCCTGGATACTGAGGTCATCAGAGTTACCTTTTGATATCAGTGCCAAGGTCCATGAGAAAACCAAGAATAGTATTGTTTATAAAGAAGCTTGAAAAGTAAATTTGGGAGAAAAAAAATCATTGGCAGAGTTTTGAAGCAGAGTGTAAAGTTATTTTTACTTCTTTCTAGGTGGCATTTCTTTTTAAAATTAACAGGAGTCAGCTCTTAATGGTATTGTTGAAACTGTTGGATGGAGAGGGCTCTCTGAAACCATATGGGAGTGGCCCAGTAGAGACAGGCAATGACCTGGGATCTCACATGGACACAAAGAACATGGAGGCCCCAGCAGCTGTCAGCCTGCAGTCTGCCCTCGCCAGCACGAACTTGGCCCATGTAGAGTCTGTGTGCTCTTGACATCCAGTACGTCTCTGCATCTGCCCTCCAGGGAGTGGGTACCTTTTCTGAGGCTGGGTCTAGCTCCAGCCCTGCCTCTCATCCTGCCACTTGCTGGGTGGCTGACTGGGAATAGAAAGCAAATCTCTGTCCTTCCTAGGAGCCATGACCTTCATTTAGATTCTACAAACTCTCCCCACCCTCCTCTTTGAAGGTGCTTAAAGACACATGCTGTTGGCCTCCAACATAACTATTCAGTGGTTTAGGTTTTTAAAAACACAGAAGGCCCATGTCTTGCATAAAATTGGCTTCTGGCCCAGAAACATAAACCACTCCTGAGATCAGTAGGTCAAAGGCTCTGACTCCTGAAATGAGGAGAGAAAAGCACAAGAAGAATTACAATGCTCTAAGAGGTAGACTGTTGTAATGAGAACACAGAAGGCAGAGGTCTAATTCTGCCCAGCCAAAGGTGAGGTTCATGAATGGGTTAGATATTTTAAGGAGAGCCATCAGATACATAAAATTTATCCAAAATATATATTTTGGAAAGTTAGGTTGGGAAAAAATCTGCAAAAATGAGTGTTTTCTCTACTTTCAAAACTGTAGTCCAGAAAAAGGTCAGAGATTTTATTTATGATAAATTTTCTAATGATGACAATAATAGCAGTGACAATTGCAATGAAAATTCAGAATAATATAAATTTACTTTTTTTTTTTACAAGGTAGGGTCTCACTCTAGCCCAGGCTGACCTGGAATTCACTATGTAGTCTCAGGGTGGCCTTAAACTCATGGTGATCCTCCTACCTCTGCCTCCCGAGTGATGGGATTAAAGGTGTGCACCACCACACCCGGCTTTTTTATTTGGCTTTCTTTTCTTTTTTTAGTATAAATTTACTAAAACACATTCTGACATTGGAATATATATACTCTTCAGGTTTGCCTGGAGGAACTGTGGAGATCAAGCTAGTCTATATTTTCAACCAGCCTAACTTCCTGTGCCTAATTGTAACATGCATAGAGACTGACATAAATGGGAGTGATTGAGTGGAATCAGGCACACGGAACGTCCCAGGTCTAATAATTAATACCTTGTCAAATAGGAAGGCAATGGTGCACTCAAGGGGATCGGCCCAGGAGTCATTATACAATGGCCAGGTTAAGCCCCAGTAAGTGACACTGACTTATTGGCCCTGAGCTTCTGACATTGCCTGTCAAGATGGATTTATAACCGAAATGACTCATCTACCCTTCTCATTCTAAGATCAAGTGTGTGTCCTGGGCACAGTGGAGTCTAACTTTCTTTGGCAGACTGATGGAGTCAAAGTCTAATTAACATGATGATAAATCACACGGAAGACATCGCCTCTCCCCCAAGCCTCAGATAACCCATCCCATGATCTTGGTTACCTCTTGCTCAGTCCCAATGTCTTTGTAGAGGATCAATACAAGGGTCATGCTGAACTAAATGACAGTGTTGCTTTGGGGAATAACAAAAATAAATCCTGTATCATTTGTAAGACAAAATATAGGAAAGAACTTTAAAAAATAAGAAGAAAGGAGACTCTCTTAGAGTTTATTTCTTCTAGGCACACATGATTCAGTGAAAGATCCAGAAATGAGGTTTCAAAATGTCTCAAGAGCCTATAGAGACCTCATGGCAGTGACAGAAATGGAACTGAAATCTCAGTAGGTGCTGTGAAATTGAGAATACTAAAAGTTCATGTGACCTATCTGTGTGTCTAATACTTCTGAGATCAGCAACTTCACCTCTTTGAGTCTTGAGTTTTCTGATATCTGAAGGATAGAATTAAATACATCCTGAATAAAATGTTCTTATTAGTCCTTACTTTTGCATGGGAAATATAAGGAGATCAATAAAACGTTGTTTCTCTTTCTATCACGCCTCAAATAGAGAGACGAGTCAGCACAGAAGAGGAGAGAGAACAAGAGCTTTGAATCACCCTGAGAGTCGAAGCTGCAGCCTAAGACACACGCAGGAAGAACAGTTTGTTAGACAAAGAGGCTTACGTCTTACACAGTGTTAGGACTAATTTCGTTTTTCTGGAATTTAATTGACCATTTTAAGCCCTTATAAATTCCATTAGCATGGTATTTATAATACCTATGGGGTAAAGTCATGTTTCATATCTTGTTATTCATGACTAATTTTACTGTATTTCCTGTGTGACACTACATTTTTAGTAAGAATTAATAAGCCATTGCTTTATATAACAGAGTTAAATTTATATACAATAGTGAAGTATTAATATGCAAGATGAGACATAATTTCAGTAACGGCCAAGTAGCATTTAGTCAGTAAACCACTACCCAGAACTCAATGCAAGAGTAATGGCTTCGTAGCTCTTTCACTGCTGGAGCCAGTCAGGATCTCACAAGCATCCTGAAGTTAGAGCAGAAGTTTCCATGGTTATGTTATTACTGTGGTTTGATTTGTGCAGGCTACAGGAAGGGAAGCAGCTATCACTACACTGACAATAGTCATCAAACAGTAAGTCCCCCGCCTCTGCATCGGTTTTCAGGCACCTGAAATTTGGGGGAAAAGGAATTGTTGGCTGTATTTGGATCACCTTTCCCTCTATATGAAAACACATTATTGAGCTGGAGAGATTGCTCAGTGATTAAAGGCACTTGCTTGCAAAGCCTGATGGCCCATGTTCTGTTCCCCAGTACTCAGGTCAATCCAGCTGCATAAAGTGGCACATGCTTCTGGAGTTTGTTTGCAGTGGCAGGAAGCCCTGGCATGCCCATACCCACTCTCTCTGTGTCTGCCTCCCCTAACCCCAATAATATTTTTAAAACTTAAAAAAACATTGTTTAAATAAAATATTTATTCTGACCATATCCTATCATGATCTCTCAGGTCTTCAATAGCTTGGACATTTAAGGTATGGGTGTTGGCAAGAGAAAAGAAGGAACCCAGGGGAAGACTCAGAGACTAGCTACCATAGATGTCAAGATTTTAAAAATTAAACTCTTTAAAGAAGATTCCAAGAGTTGCACTAGGCAAGGTGGAGGGAAAGAATTCCAGATAGACAATTATTAGGCAGGGCACTATCCTTATGGGTACCACCGCTATGTGTCTAGAAACATAACCCTGGGGGTTGGTTCATACAATGGAGGCTACGGCAGCAGACCTCAGCTGCAGGTGATGAAGACCGTGGTCTTCTAGGCAGGTGAGGCAGTTCCCTTTGATAGCTTACCCCATTGGAAGAACAGAGGAATTATGGCTATATTGCAAAACCTA
Source organism: Zapus hudsonius (assembly GCA_004024765.1). NCBI lineage: Eukaryota > Metazoa > Chordata > Mammalia > Rodentia > Dipodidae > Zapus > Zapus hudsonius. Next base: position 22,895 of record PVHP010007945.1, read on the forward strand.
AAGTTCCAATAGTGAAGGAAAAGATTTTAAGTGTGATCCAACAGCAGTCTCTCCCAGCCATGCATTTGACTCACAAAAGGGGGATTCCTTGGGAGATCCATTGGCAGAGAGATTCCTGACTGCAGATTCTTACTCTGTCTTATTTTCTCTACGCTTAAAGAAGTCACTTAACTATGCTGTGTTTCTATTCCCAAATCTGTCATATGCACAATGGCATTCATAAGAAAATGATATCCAGTCAGAAAAGGGACATAGTTTGGGTGGACAGATTTGGGTTATATAATCTTTTCCTCTACTGTGCTTGTCCTTTCCCATGATGAATCTGATTTTAATCAAATGTGGGGCCAATTATGCATAGGCATAAGATGGCAAATAAGGGTCTCTAAAGTTCACTTGGAGGATAAGTTTTCTCTTACTGCAATGCACCCAAAAGCAGTTCAGTCTGGATGGCCCTTTGCAGTTCTGATCTGGATATATCAAAGAATATGCTGGAATAGAAACTTATCACAAATAATGGTTGCTGGAGGAGGCAGAGATAATTATTCCATTGTTTGGAACGGGGTGTGCATGCAGCTTGGTGCAGATGCGGGTTCCAGGTAACACACGTACATTGTGGGGAAAGGAGATTTTTATTGTCCAAAACAAGAAATATCCCCAGTGTTTCTCTTCTCTTCTAAGGCTGAATTCAATCATGGTATGTTGTCTATATTTTTTAAAAAGTTGTCAATAGAAAATTAAAAATATCCCTTCAGATGTATTTAGAGCATTTTGGATACTTAAGTTATTCGTCTACTTAAAGCATGTTACTATGTAAACATTTCCTTATGACCCTATTTTTGATCCTTTGGGGTTTAAAAACTCAGGAAAAAATTGCTGTTTCATATAAAATTATACTTTTATTTACCTTGGGGCCTGTGATGCTGTTTTCAGTAGTCTACAATGACCCTCCTCACAGTGCAGCCCAAGTGCCAGACCTCTGCCCCACACAACTGCAAAACACTATGAACTGACTAACTCCCCTTTAATTTCAGTTCTGATGTAATTTCCCTGCCAAATAAAGGAAGGAAGGAAAGAGGAAGGAAGGAAGGAAGGAAGGAAGGAAGGAAGGAAGGAAGGAAGGAAGGAGAAAGCCAGCACATCAGTGGTTCCTTTGCCTGTCCATTGGAGCACCACCGAATCCTAAAAGCAGACAAGAACTTCAGCCCAAGCTCTAACACTTCTTTCCTCTGCATAGCCTCTGTCTTCTGTCCACATTAGCCCTGCTTGCTGAAATTCTCTCACCCTCTGCAATTGAGGAGGTTTACCTTTCCTGAAGAGCCAAAGTGCCCCTTCCAAATACAAGTCTCTAACAGACCATGATTCATCCCTGAGGCACCCCTGCATCTAGGCAGAAACAAAGAGGAGATGCTAGCTGTTTTCTTCCCTGCTATATTGATAAACCTTAAGGGTTTGGAAGGCGTCTATTTTTTTGCTATTCAAGCCCCAGCTCTCTGTGTTGCTGGGCATACAAACAGGGAAGAACTCTATCGTCGAACATTGAAGGCTCCATATTTTCCTAATTATGATTTGTGCAATCTCTTTTAAAAAGCTAAACCCTTAGAGGTGAATGGACTCTATAGAGATGCTTTGAGAACTCTTTATTAGGAGCCTAAATTATTGAGTTTGACTGCTTGTATTGACTAGACCTAAGAGAGAATGGTTAAATGTCTGTCTCCCCTGAGACAGTACAGAATCAGTCAACACTGGACTTCTTATTGGACACTGCAATTAACTCTCTTTGCTTTAATTAGCATTATTGACTTCCACATGTTCTATGGTAGGAAATAAATTATAATGATCTAAAAATGTAGTAGTCTCATGGAAATAGATCCGAGGAATATTCTTCAGTAGGCAGAGTGCTACATTTCCACAAGCAATTTATAACATCACCCTTTTAATTGCTTTGTTTTATTATTTTTTTCCTGCTCTATTGGACAGAATAAAATAAAAAGAAACACTACTTTTGCCAGAGACAGACAACATAAAAATAAGTTAAAATAGGAGAGAACTCTACATGCATGGTGCAATTTAAAGTAAAATTATAACACATCATAAAACTCAAAATGAGTTGCAGCTGTGGTTTTAAAAATCTTAAATATATCACTGAAGAGAAAATTGACTAATAAACAATCTCCCACATCCTAGCAAATCAGTGTAAATATGCAAATAAAATTAATTCATGCTATAAAAGTCTAAAAAGACATTCATAAAGCATGTTGTAAGCTGCCTTTTTTTCTTTTTCAGAATAGTTGGAGGAAGGACGAGTGAGTAGAGCTCTATTCTGTCTGGATCTGGAAGGAACAGGAGGGAAGACAGATCGTTAATCTGGAGTTGAGGAAAGGCAGGCGGAAGTCAAAGCAGGAAGCGGAAGCAATGTGAACAAGGAAGAGACACACACAGTGCCTGCCAGAGCTCGACAGGAAGTCAAGAACATGAGGGTTAAGAAGATGCCATAGGAGAGAGGTTCAGGCATGTGAAACAACAATGTGATCAGGGAATTTTTTCTCTGACTTTGTTTTCATCAAGCCAGAAGCAGCTTAATCCTGCAGGACTCAAAGCAGGCTGCATGCTCCTGTCTCAAGTTAAATTTGATTGTCAAGCTCTTGAGGTCATAAATCTATATATGACTCATGCTTGCATATCCTAACAATGGCAAGAATTTACATATGTTAAAGCACTTAATTCCTGCTTAAAACTTCAGACATGCATGAGATATAAGGTAGACTTTTCACATTGAATCAGCTGTGACCTATGATGATTGCTTTCTGCGATCTGTCACCAGGACCTTGTACATTCTGGTTCTTCAGTCCCTTGGCACCCAAAGACCCAGCATAGTACCCCTGTGACTTTCAAAGGCACCCAGATTTAGCAAATACATTTTATGATAATTCATATAGTCATCGAGTTTATAGTGGTCTGTGAAGTACATCACTATGTTACATCCTATTTTTATTATAAATTTCCAAAGATGTCCACCTGAAAAAAAGTAATCTTCATGAAGTATAATTTATATGTGGAGGGCAGGGGATTCCACTTCATGGTGGGAGCAAATTTTCAAAATCTCTTTAAACTTAAAGAAACAACAAAACATGGATAAAATCTCAACAATACAAATAAGTGAAACTCTATGAATTAAAAATAGCTAGAATGGGGCTGGAGAGATGGCTCAGCGGTTAAGGCACTTGCCTCCAGTACCTAAGGCCCCCGGTTCAATTCCCCAGGACCCACATAAACCAGACCCACAAGGTGGTGGCCCTGGTGTTTTCTCTCTCTCTCTTTCTCTCTATCTCTCTCTCTCTTTGTATCTCTGTGCTTAAAAATGAATAAATAAAATATTTTTTAAAAATACCTAGAATGTTTTTAGTTTCAGAATGTTGTGCCAAGAGCCAAGAGTTTAAAAGAACAGACCTCACTGAGCTGAAAGTTTCCAGATTTTAATTAAATGCTGGGGCATAATCACATAATGTTCTTTTATATGGATCTCAGATCCAGCTTCCTACAGTTTTTAGAGGAAGTCAGTTAAAATAATGGTGGTGATGGTGAATATGAAGTGATCACAGGGCTAGAGAGGAAGGAACACGAATGCATGTCCGGGTACAGAATGCAAGGAAATCAATAAGAAAAATGGATATTAACACTCTCACCACACGTTTCCAAGCACGCACGCGACTGCCTGAGCAGGAGTGGGGCTACATATCCACAATGAAAATATATGGCTGAGAAGTACCCAGAATTCTAAAAGCAATCCTTGGTAAAATGGTATCACAAATCATCTTGATTTCTGAGGAGCAGGAGAGCTGATTTCTGTGCATCCAACCCCTGAGTCAGGAGACAGACAGACTGCTAGCTTTAAATTTTACCTATAATTGCAACACAAAAATCAAGCTACCAACTGGCTTTAGTCTAGATCTGGTCATGGAACTATGCTGTGCAAACAGTATTTTATGCCTTTTGAATGAATGTGTATGGTCTCTACTTCCACAACCAAATGTTTAAAATGCTATCGTCTGATCAAAACATCTATAGTTTCCTAGGCTATGAGAGAACTATTTCAGATTTTCTTGCAAAATTTTTACTGACTGGCAAACCCACTTATCTGTGAGGAACGGAGTCTAGAGAGCCACAGTTTTTTTTTAATATATATTTATTGTCCATAAAGAAACATTACTGGTTGAACTCTGAAGAAATCACACCATTAATCACATGTTCTTATCATGGAATTTTCTCTTAACTTTTCTGTGTACAAGTAATCCAAGAATGGGTGTGTTCAGAAAAAGTAAATAGGCAGATTTTTAATGTCCATGTTTCCTAATATCATTCTATTAAATATTTTTTAATGTTTTAATATATGTCATAGTTGATATTTACAGGTCATGTGTAGATTCCATTTCCTTTACTGTCTCTTCTTCATTTGGGAACTTTGAGACTTTACAGTGTGTTTAAACATAGCTTTTCTTCCCACTTCCACTTCTGTCTTTGCTTGGATCAGCACTGTGCCCAAATCTATCCATGGATGTGATTTTCTTATTCCCAAACACTACTCAGCACTTGAACTTGCATATTTAAAGTAAACTCCCACACCTGAAACCCACGCAATGCCTCACACACCTATTCTGGGTGCTGGTTCAGCTCCCTGCAATATTGGAGACGCATTATGCCTGACTTTGGCACATGGCTTGGGCTTGGGGTCTGCGAGGGTCCTTGACACCCTTCTTCCTCAGACCAACACTGCACATATTCTGCATTCAGAGGAGTGTGGAGACTTTTCAGCAAGTAGAAGTGTTATTTCTTGTGAAGTAAAATGCCTTCTTAAGCAATAACAACAGTCATAATTTAAAACTCTCAATTTTTTCTCTTGGGATTCTCATCATTTCAGTATGATAGTGTAGAACTAAAATCTAACTCAGAGCATGGGGTCAATATTTTTTAAGCCTGATTTTTATTGGAAATAAAGAGTATGTGTTTAGCTGATCACAAAAGCAAAAGTTCCTAGAGAAGAGTGTCTGTGAATGTTGCAACATGAATAAATGAAGTCATGAATCACCTTTTCTGAAATCTAGAATGACTGGTAGATAGTTGTTAATCCAACAGTGCCATTCACAAAACATATACCTGCTGTGTTACTAGGCTGAAGATCTAACACACAGCTCATGAAAGCCCACAACAGCCCTATGGGGCAGAACAAATATGAGTGGCCATATTTTCCCCATAGGATCACCGATGTCCACTGACCTCATCAAAAAGCCAGTGCGATCAGATCTCTGATCATAGCCAAGGTGTCATGGTCACAGAGCCGTGACGGCACTGCCTCCTGGAGCACTGGGAAGATAAATGTGAGCATTGAGAAAAACACTCAAAGTTTGCCTGTCACTCAACATTCTTCATCTGCTGTTTGTATTTAACCTATTTCTCAATGAGCCGAGGCAAATCCCTGCACATAGGAGGCATATACCTACTTACATGAACACATCCAAGGAATCATTCTCTATAGCTCTCACAGTGAGTGGGGCTGGAAGCAAAGCCAGTGAGAACAGGGGCCTGTTATGGGGGACTGAGGGCTGCTCATAGAAAGCTAGTCATGGTGCAAGACAAGAGGCTGTCTGAGGTCAATTTCGTTCTGCTTCCCCCGTATACAAGGGGGTCATTAAAACCCCACAGTGAGGCCAGTCCAACTCAGTTCAAATTTTATACAGTTTCACACCAATATGTCAACTTCTCCCAGTCTCGCTTTCTCTTCTTTAAAAAGAAAGGTTATTTTCAGTACTTCTTAAGCTGTCAGTGAGGGGCTCCTATGAAGCTCCTGGCTTGGTCCCAGCACACAGGACAGTAGTGATGGCACAGAATGCTATTCTCAAAATGCCAAGCCAATGAGACTCCCTTCCACGACCTCCAAGTGTTCCAGCGCTCACTCTTTCAGGACAATAAAACTCCTTCCGAGGAGTCCTGCTGAGCTGCCCAAGTCCCTGCTCTAGCAGCATGGACAGGAATGGCCATGATGTCCATGGAGAATGAGCCACTTATTAGGTGTTCTTCTGAAGGAACACTGAGGAAAGGTTATTAAAGAGAAGAGCAAACGATGACCAGATTCATTACCTGCTTGACAGCAAAAGCTCCAGGCAGTTAGAAATAGTCACAGCCAGGCTAATGGAGGGTCAGTTTGTATCGAGGAGCAAGTCAGCAGACACTAAAATAAATGTGTGGGGTAGGCTTGCTGTCATGTTCTGGTGAATTTGTTTTATTAGCATGCGGATGATTAATCTTTGATGAAACCAAGGTTTATTGACAAACTGTACTTAACCCACAAGCGGGCCAGGGAGAAAGTCCCATGTACACAGCCTGTGAACATCTTTCATTTGTTCAATAGTTTTATTTGTTTATTTTTTTAAACATAGAATGTTCTTTTAATGAATATTGTGTCACATATTATCCCTAGAAGTTATGGGTTTGACAAGCAATCTGTGATGTTATCTCTGCTTTATTGGTCTCTTAATTGTATTCTCTTGCTGTGGAGGCTTTGGCATTGAACTATATTGGAAACCATTAACTTTGTCTACACATCACAGGCAATAAGCTTAATTCCACTTCTAAAAGATTGCTTTGGATGGCTAAAGACGTGAAACGGACCTGGGAGAATATTTGATGTCAGTAACCTGATAGACAAGGGGATCTATTACAATTCATTAAGGAAAATTGAACTTGAAATCTTACAATGAAAATGTAACAAGGAACATTGTGTAAATTGACTTCTTAAAGTATATCTTTCCCTCCGTGCACAGTGTCAGCTTCCATTCATTTTAATGTACATAACTTGCTCATATATCAGATGAAGGATTTTCCTTGCTTCTATGTAAAACGGGCTACATAAAGGAAACAGGTCCATGAAAGAAAAATGGAAGTTGCCTGAATAATAAAGTCCAAATATATTATGTTAATTAAATGAAAGTCGTTTCATAACATTAGAAATAAGGATTTATTCTCAAATGAAGATAATTGTTTTTAAGAAAGAAGGTATCTAAGAAAATAACATTGAAGTCAAGATAGATACAGACTTGATTACACTCACGTTCAAGTTCTCCTAGTCATGAGAATGTGAGCTTAAAGGTTAGAGAGCCATCTGGTCACACATGCAGCAGGGACTCATCACACAAAGGACCTGCTACAGATACATGTGCACCTGAAATGGAGCTTCTGTTGATCCACACCTCTACACCACAGTTCTCTTCTGCTCAAAATACCCAGACCCAGCCTGCAGTTGCCATCCAATCCAGAGAAGCCCAAAGATTCTAGAAAGTTCTTTCTTATCCTCCCAAATGACTATTGATATATAATGTTACATTTCCAGCTTTACAAATGCCCCCAAAGCCTTTGTTGATATACACACCTGTCAAAAGTAATGCTAGGAATTTTAAATTTTGAATTTATTTGTTAAATCACAAATGTAACAATAATAAGCTCATTAGCATAAGTAATACATTTTTATTTTAAAAACTATATATGCCTCCTTCCCCAAATAGTAGAGAATAACATTAACATTTAAAAAATTTCTTGAATGTCTGATTTAATTAAAAACAGATGGCTAGATTCCAATATCTATGTTGATATTCAATGTTTACAATGTATTGTTTTGGTTGAAACATCTGAAGAAAAACAGGCCTGGAGTATATTTGTTTTTCTTTGGTATTACACAAAAATTCTATAAGGGGTATTTACTAAATGATAGTTACAACCTGAGATCTGAAACAAAATATTAATGAACTGTTAAAATGTTAAAGTTAAGTTATTCTATTAAGTTCTTCTGTTTTGTTCTTTGAATACAGAGTTTATCTCTTCATAGTTTTGTGGCATATGGATCAGTGATTGTTCAACCCCTGTTATCCCAATGCACCATCAAGTTTGAAATCCATTTCTCTAGAATTAATGGTCAGAGCCATAAAGAATTGAACCACCTTCACGCTATTGTGGATATAAAATATAAAGGGGAACCAGAGATCAGGAGAAAGAACAAAACAATTAAATTTAGGGAAAAGTGCAAAATTACTAGTATCTATTAAAACACACACACACACACACACATACTTCTTTTCCTGAGTTGTGTGAGATTATTTTACCATGCCTCTTCACAGCCTCCTCAGTGTGTGCTTTGTTACAAGGCCTACAGATCTACTACTAAAATGAACAGAATCCAAAACACTGACATCAGCAGGTGCCATGTCTACCAGCAAGCATAGACATGGAGCAACAAGAACTCTTTTTTTTTAGGAACACTTATTAATTGCTGCTAGGAATGAGAGACGGAAAAGCTACTGTAAAATTGTAAAAGCTATACTTTTGATATTTTATTTATTTGCAAGCAAAAAGAGACAGTGAGATGGGAATGGGGTGGGTAGACTGCCAGGGCCTCCAGCCACTGCAAACGAGCTCAAGATGCATGTGCCATTGTGTGCATCTGGCTTTACATGGGTACTGGGGAATCAAACTCAGGTAAGTTGGGCTTTGCGGGCAAGCGCCTTAACTGCTGAGCCATCTGTCCGGCCCCACTGGGCTTGTTACTATCTCCATGTTAATTCCCTTTTCAGAATGTCATATGGTTGGAAGCATATAGCATCTAGCCTTTATTTAGCTTGGCCTCCTTCCAATAGGAGTATGGAAACCTCCTTTATATCTTCTGGTAGCTTGATAGCTCATTTTCTCTTTGGGTTTAATAATATTCCATTGTCTGAAAGCACCAAGTTTATTTACCTATTAACCTGCTGAAAATCACCTTGGGTGTAGGCTGTGACAAGTAGTTCATTTGCAGTGGCTGGAGGCCCTGGTGTTCCCATTCTCTCTCTCTCTCTCTCTCTCTCTCTCTCTCTCTCTCTCTCTCTCTCTCTCTCTCTCTCTCTCTTTCTCTCTCTCTCCTAAATAAATAAATAAAATATTAAAAAGCCCAGTGGTTTCCAGGTTCATGGGTGAAAGAAGGGTATTTGAGATAAGAAACATATCTGTGTGGTGTAAGAATGGTTCATACAGTGTTTATACTTATTAACAATAAATAAATTTATTAAAAATTAAATTCTTAAAAAGAGAAAGACAAAAAGAAAAATGGCAAATAAGGGTAAAGACGTTATTTTACATAAACAGGATTCAATTGTCAAAATCTTGTCATTTATATAATGGTGTAATCTAATATACAGAATTGAGTCACATTTCATTTATTATTCCACTAATGTCCTTGATAGTAAAAGACATTTTTCTGGTACAGTATCATATAGTATGTTTACTTGTCAAGTCACTTTTATGCCCTTACCGTTTCTTAATCTTCATCTTTCACGATCTTGTCTTTCTTTTTTTTTAAAAATATTTTATTTATTCATTTTCAAGCAGAGATAGATAGATAGAGAGAGAGAGAGAGAGAGAGAGAGAGAGAGAGAGAGAGAGAGAGCGCACCAGGGCCACCACCTTGTGGGTCTGGTTTATGTGGGTCCTGAGGAACTGAACCCAGGGTCTTAGGCACTGGAGGCAAGTGCCTTATCCGCTGAGCCATCTCTCCAGCCCACAATCTTGTCTTTCAAGGAGACCTAGTTTTGGTTGTCTGATGGTTCCTAGGTTTCAGCGTTTTCTGAAGGATGAGCTCAGAAGTAACAGGCTGCCGCCTGTTTAGTGCAGCATAGCAAAGCCCATGCCTCTCTATGTCTTATCACTGCTTATTTTGATCACCTACTTAAGTGATTTCTGCCAACCCAGCGGAAGCCCATTTTTTTTCCCTTTATAATTGATGAAAACCTGTTTGGGCCTAATGTAAAACAATCTAAAAAGCCCCTTTCTCTTCATATTTTCATTGAGTAGTTTCTTTCTTGGTTCTTGGCTAAAGTTGTCATTATATAGCGAACAGTGATTTATGGTCTACGTTTCAATGCTTGGGTGTAAGGGGAATAGAGAGAGAGAGAGAGAGGTGGTGTGTCTATATGATGTATTCGTGTATGTGCGAGTCTCCCTCTTCCTCCCCATCCCCCACCGTCTCTGAACCTAAAGCTGGCATCAGATTGGCTGATTAGTGAACTCACAGCAATTTTCTGGTCTCTTCTCTCCACAGGAGTGTGTGACCACACCGAGCTGTTTACATGGACACTGGGGAATTGAGCTCACCTTGAACCAGCCTCCTCAGGCCCTCATGCTTGCTCAGTGAGTGGTCTGACATGCTGAGCCATCCCCCAGCCCCTGTTCAATGCTTTCTTGGTTCTCCATTGTCTTCAGCAACATAAAATAGTTCTGTTATTTCAGAAGTTAATAACACTAAGCAGTATGTTGCTTAATTGCTTTCCTAGACCTGGTCAGATTCTAACCCATCTAATTAGGTTGGTGTGGTTTATCACCATTGGTGGCTTCCTAATGGTGGCTCCCATAGACATCTGGAAAAGCCCTGGTTGGCCTGTCTCTTCTGAGATCCAGGAATATTTCAAATAGGTGTATGGCCATGATAAGAATCCTTTACACTTCATTAATTTCCCTGAGTTTCAAGGGTTAATATCTGGGGTCTTTACAAAAGCAATCCCTCCCAATTCTTTAGACCAGCCACAATTGTCACTTTAGGGTTCAATGTAGGCTTTTCAGAGCCAAGTTAGCTCATTGAATGTAGATGTTTTTCACCTTCAAAATAAACTGATTCTTCTATCATATGCCTTAGACTTTGAAGCCAACTCTATGGACTTGAAAATATTATTTATTTATTTATTTATTTATTTGCAAGCAGAGAGGGACAGAGAGAAGAGAGTCAGACAGAGAGAATGGGCACACCAGAGCCTCCAGCTGCTACAAACTCCAAATACATGTGCCAATGGGTGCATCTGGCTTTATGTGGGTATTTGGGAATCAAACCAGGGTTATTAGGCTTTGCAGGAAAGCACCTTAACCACTGAGCCATTTTTACAGCCCTTTGTGAGCTTTTTTAAAATTATTGGGAATGTTAACATATGAACATACTGTAATTTGGTTGTGTTCCCATCCTGTTACCTTCTTTTGTCCTTCCCTCCCATCCCCATTCCACTGAAGACCCTCCGCCTTCAAGGTCACCTTCCTCTGCTCTGCTGTCTCATTCCTTTTGTCTTCCTCCATCCTCTGCATCAAAATGTTGACGGGCTCAGACCAGTGGATGTAGCAGTAATCACTATGGGTCATGAACACACTAGTCAGTTCCTGTCTGGAGGGCAGAGCCTCACAGTGTGCCTTCCCACACGGTGGCTCTCACATTCTTTCCAACTTCTACTCTGCGGTGTTCCCTGAGCTTTGGAGAGGGTCTCGTAGATATCTCCTTTAGTGTTGGCTTCTCAACAGCCTCTTTTGACTTTGTTAATGGTTTATTTAGCTGTACTATAGCTTTTTAGTTTCGGAAGATCCCATTTGTTGTAGTCCGCTCCACGTTGTTGGGATGAACATCTAACCAGGCACAATTTAGGGGAGGAATGGGTTTACTTTAGGCTTACAGATCCAGGGGAAGTTCCATCAGTTGAGGGAGAAGCTGCTACTTCTGTCCATTCAAGCAGAGAGGAAAACAAAACCATAGTAAACACTCCTCAACAAGCAGCCAGCACACACTGCTCTTTCCAGACCTTTGCTAAAGGCTGGGCCCCAGGATCCACCCCCAGGGACACCTCCTCCAGCTGGATGGCTAGAGACCCAAGTTACAAGCTGAACTTTGATAAATCACCTGAATCTATGGAGCCGGACATTTACACAATCACAAACTACCACACCATTGGTTGCTTGTCCAATTCCTTGAGTTACTCAAGTCTTGTCAAGTAAGTCTTTCTTTCTTTCTTTCTTTCTTTCTTTCTTTCTTTCTTTCTTTCTTTTTCTTTTTTTTTTGATTTTTCAAGGTAGGGTCTCACTCTAGCCCAGGCTGACCTGGAATTCACTCTGTAGTCTCAGGGTGGCCTTGAACTCATGGCAATCCTCCTACCTCTGCCTCCCAAGTGTTGGGATTAAAGGCGTGCGCCACCATGCCTGGCTTCAAGTAAGTCTTTCTTTACATCTATATCTTGGAATGTTCTCCTTACCTTTTTCTCTAGTTGTTTCACAGTTTCAGTTCTTATGTTGAGGTGGTTGATCCATTTGGAAGTGATTTGGGGGCAGAGTGAGAAAGGAGGGTATAGGTTCATTCTTTCATATGTGGTTATCGAGTTTCTCCAGCACCATTTGTTGAAAATGCTGTCTTTCCTCCAGTGCTTTTGGTTTTTTGTCAAAAATCAGGTAGCTGTGGTTACTAGAGCTTATACCTGGACCTTCTTTTCTATTCCATTGACCAATATGTCTGTTTTTCTGCCACTACCATGCTGTTTTTATTACTATGGCTTTGCAGTATGAGCTTGAAATCAGATATATTGATAGCACCATCAGTATGCCTTTAGTAGAAAACACGTTTGGCTATCTGCATCCTTTTGCTCTTCCATTTGAATTTTAAGACTATTTGTTCTATTTCTGTAAAGAATATTGCTGGAGTTTTTATTGTGATCACATTGAAGCTGTGGATTACTTTTGGTAGGATGACCATTTTCATGATATTAATTCTTCTAATCCATTACCGTGGGAAATGTTTCTTCTTATATCTTCTTCAATTTCTTTCTTCAGTGTTTTAATGTTTTCATTTTAGATTTATTTCACTTCCTTGGTTAGGGATTTTCTAAGATATTTAATTTTGGGGGCTATTGCGTGTTGATTTTATATCCTGAAACTTTGTTGAAAGTTTTTGACAGCTCTAACAGGTTTTGGTGGAGGCTTTAGGGTCTCTTAAATACAGAATCATATCATCAGCAAATAAAGCTAGCTTGATTTCTTCCTTTCCAATATGCATCCCTTTTATTTTTTCTCTTATCTTATTGTATGAGTTAAGACTTTAAGTACTATATTAAATAGCAGTGGGAAGAGCTCTTGTTCTTTCTTGTTCAAGTTTTTCTCATTTAATATGATATTGGCTTCAGGTTTGTTGATAAACTACTTTTATTATGCTGTTTTGATCCTTCCATTCCCCAGTCTCTTTGATGTTTTTATCATAAGGAATGTATTTTGTCTAGGACTTCACAGCCTCTATGATCATGTGTTTTCTATCTATTTATATGATGTATTATTTTTATTGATTTCCATATTTGAACCATCTCTAAATCCCTGGAATAAAACCTACTTGATTGAGGGGGGATCTGATTTACAAGAAATTTACTGAGAATTTTTGCATCTAAGTTCACTAAGGATCTTGGTCTATAATTCACTTCTCTTGTTGTGTCTCTGTCTTGTTTTGGTATTAGTGTAATGCTAGCTTCACAGAAGGGGTTACAGAGTGTGCCTCCTTTTCAGTTTTATTAAATACCTTGAGAAGCGGTGATTTCTGTTCTAGCATAGAGATCTAGAATTCAACAGTGGTTCCATCTGGGCCTGGACATATTTGGGTTGGGAGATTGATATTTTACTGTTTCATTTTCTTTCCTTGGTTTGACTTTCTTATTGCATCTAGTTGATGGTCTGTGTTCTCTTGGAATTCATTCAGGCATTGGTTTGTGTCTCTTTGCAGCTGACTCTCCTTTCTACCTCAAGACACCTGCCTCAGCTTCAAGCATTCATCAGGGCATTAAACCTGTCTACTCTGTCTTTTGTCCCTTTTTTAAGTGAAGATGCATTTATCCTTTAGTGTCTCACTGACCAGGACTTTACAAATGGCACGTGGTTCAGCCAGTTGCCTGAGGAAATGAATGCCATCACTCTGGTGAGTGTGACAAGAACTCTCATTTATTCCTGGTGGTAATACAAAGTGGAACAGACACTTTGGAGGACATTTAATGGCTTCTTGCTATAAAATGGAACATTCTCTTGTGTAATCCAGGAAGCGTACTTCTTTCTATCAAGTAATCATAAGTAACCTCCTTGGCTAGGGAAGAGCCCAAATCTCTTTGAAAGAGATGTTCCAGGAAAAAAAGGTGAACAAAAATCAGGATTCTATTTTCAAAGAAAAAGAATGGCTATTAATAAAAATTAAAGCACCTGGCCCTGTTCAACTTTGTCTTACTGAGTCTCACTCTATAATTGGCCACCTTTATTTGAAGAAAGTATCACCTTAAGAACAAATTACAATCAATAAAGCAATAGGTAACTACTGAGAAAGATGGACATAATTATCTCGCTCTTCATCGATGGTACTGCTCCTCTGACCCATAAGAAACCCTTCTGTACCTCACATTTTGAAGAATGATCTTGGTTTCACTTGGGAGAGCATCAATTGTCTTAATAAGTCTAAATTACATCACATTAATCATGTTAAATCCAGGCCCTCTTTTTACTGGCTTGCGTTTGCTATTCTGATAGACAGAATAACACTCAAGATTTATTGAGTGACATCTGGTTAATTAAATGTCTATTTCCTCCTGCCTGTTAAAGGGATCATAACACAGAAAGACAACATTGAGAGAGTAATTAAAGTGCAACCAAAGATTAGGACTAACCTTGAACCTCACTTTAATTAAAACTAATACAGGACCAATACACCGAGAGAATCACCAGCCTTCATCTAGGCCTGTCTGGACATTTGAAACCTTACTCTGAAATCTCCATTTTTCTTTCCTCCATTTTTGTATGTGAGTGAAAGTTTCACTTTTCACAGATATAACAATTTCAGATCCTTTGAAATCTGGCCTTCAAGAAAACTCACCCTCAGAAAGAGTATGAGTCACCTCCCACCAGCCAGAATACATATACTTGGTTAACCCTAGAGTTGTCGCTAGTGAAGGTGAAGTAACAGGTGCAACCAGGAGAGAACATACTGCCTGATATTAGTTGGTGAGGGATTGGGCAGCAATTTGAGGCACAGAAACCCTTCTGCCATTAGGCATGCTTAACAAAAAACTAGTCTCCCCTGCCATTCCAGCCACATATTTTATGTCTTCTTTATTTCTTTTTTTTTCAAGCAAATGCTTTTATTAACATGGTAAGATTTTTTTTCAAAGCCTTGTAGGGTTTTAACCTCAAATGCTTACCAGATCTGCTACTCAAATAAACTTCTGGCTTGACTGTTTATGAACCTTGAAGATGTCTCTTCCTTGCCCAGAATGGGTCTGTTGCAGACGGTGCCATGTTTTCCTTCCCAGCCCATCAAAGGGCCTCTGTAAAATCATAAATTTTATGCCCAGAATCCTCAAATATATGGGGTTGTGATATTAACTCATTCAGAACAACAAAGATTTCATCTCTTATTCTAGGTTCCTCATCATTTAGAGCTGAGTTAGGTTGTCCAAACTCACAGGTTACAGTATACAGGTGACATAAAATTTAAATTTTGCACAAATTACATTTCTTCTCCTTTGGTCTCACACAAAAATTAAAGTCCCTTGATGCAAAAGTGTTGTACTCCTACCTTTCTCCCAGTAGTCAAAGAAAAGGTGTGAAAGACCTCACACCTTCATCGACCTTCTAATGACCAGCTTGGCAGTGTGGATTGCATCCCAGGGCCTCAGTTTCCAAGGTACATGAGGTACAGTGAGCGAGCGTACCTCCTTTTTTCTTAGTATGGTTTCACTCGCCATGAGAATAATAGCTATGGGTTAGAAGAGAAAATACATCCAATACCTGTCACCTAGGAATCTCCTCTATCAGCCGCTATCAGCCATCACCAAAAAAGAGGTCACTTGCATCTTCTCTTCACATGGACAGCCTAAGTAATGAAAAGATACTTTCAGGTACTACTGACACTGTGGCATTAGTTATCTTGAAAAGTAATCTGAAAGAGGAACAAAAAAGAAAAACAAGAGAAGAGAGGAGAGGAGAAGAGAGGAGGAGAGAGGAGAGGATAGGAGAGGATAGGAGAGGATCAATAACCTAAATGTGAGGAGGCCGACCCTAAATCTGACTATTCAATAAAGCACCCTAGGTTTATGGGCAGGCATTTAATTTCCCTGGACGAGCCTTTCCTGACAAAATCGCAAAAACTCAGATCATAAGACTTAAAACAGAGAGAAGAAAGGTCTACTCTATGTCACCATTGTCAAAATGCTAATTTACAGATACCTTTGTCAGAAAATGAAGTTCAATTCAGTAAGACATCTTCAGCCAGCTGTGGTGGATATGGGTATAATCCCAGTACTCACAAGGAAGAGCCTGTAGGGCTGAAAGTTAAGGGTCAGCCTATTCTATACAGCAAGGCCCTATATTTAAAATACCACTTCTAACAATAATCAACTTAAATACACTTGTTTCTGCCCTGGATTATATGTAAACTTCTTTTCTATAAATGCTGTTTATTCTTCAAGACTCATGTCATCCTCACTCCCTCCACGAAGCCTTTCCCAATCCTTGCAGCTCGGGGTTCTACCTTCCTTGAGCTCAGGGCTTTATCTTCCTATAGATTCCCATACACAGCCTTTTATTCCCCTAGCAGCATCGTGCTCTGCTGTGTTAGAGATCTTGTCTTGAATCTCCCACAATCCCCAAAACACAGTGATAAACTCCCCACTGAGTCACCTCCCTTTCATGTGCAATGAAAGCTTCTTGAGTTCAGGAAGTGGTTTTAAGTGAGCATATATCAGTAATGGTTGGGTTAAACGAATTAAAATGCGTTTTCTTTAATGAAATATTTCTTATGAGGATTCACTGCATTGCTAAAAAGTTTCTATTCATTAAAATTTCATTTTAGCTTGGGAATAAAATTATAACAGTACAATATCCATTGGCGCTAGAAGATAAAATATTTGAATAAATTATTAATAAAACATGTAAAAAGAACCCATTTCATCCAGAATTTTAAGTAAAGTATGTTTTAGATCTTACATTTCTCCTAATAATTGTGCAAATGTTTGTTAAAAAGTAAATCATTATGGAAGCATATTTTGGGAGTCTTTTGTTGTAGAATGTACAATGTCATTTTCTTGGCTTGAGACCATCCGTGAGAAATTTCACTACTGAGAATAAAGAAATAAAATCTATTTTCATACTAACCCAACTTGACAGATTCATGGCACATAAATAAAAAATATAGTCATTTTTTGTAACGAGGATGTAACGAGGACCTTTTAAAAGATTCAATTTTTAATATCTGGAAAGGGCACATCAGTTATTTTTATTTTTGCAATTTTTTTCTTCCATCATGATGAGCATAAGCTCAGTAAGAGGCACACAACCTCTTCCCCTCCACCTAAGCTTGGGGCTCACTCACATGTCTACACAACTTTCATCTGTTGGTTCTTGGATGGTCACCTTAACATATTAAGGCTAGTTCACAAATTTTACATAATAAGCCATGGAGTGGGTGTCACCAGTAGATTGAATGATCCAGGAATATTTCACAAACAAAACCAGCTTTCTAAATGTACCTGCATGACCTTGAAGTTTGTTCTTTTCATCCATCACATATACTCTTACCTAATTTCATTTAACCTTCTCACTGCCTCTCTGCTGTGACATTTGAGTTTCTCAGAGAAGAGAGGTTTTCACCCTCTCTTCTTCCCCCATCCCAAATTTTGTGAGATGAAAAAGCTGGGCAACAGACATGCTCCAGAAGAAATGGGGTTTGTCAACCTCAAGATGGGAGGGACAGAAGTGCTGATCTCTCTAGGACCCTTCAGTGTCCCATTGTGGTTCACCAACCTTGGAATAACAGGCTCTTAACTGTGATGAAACAGTAGCTGATAGACAATGAGCCATATTTTCCATGAGAATGGTGTAGAGTCATTTATATCATTCTAGCCCCACTCGACACATTGTATCAAACTTCCTATCATGAGTTGTAAATATCTTCAGTCTCCCCTTGATGGACTTGTCTGTTAACATTACTCCTCTGTCCCTGTACTCAATGTGTCTGTGTGCACTCATCTCTAGTAGAGTTACAGAACCCAGGACAATGCTCATGTTGGGGAACATGATTAAAAGGTCTTCCCAGAATCACAGGTTCTTTTTTTTTTTACTTGCTTCCCTCTCATGATAAAGGAATTTTTCTAATGAATTTTCACTGTCATTGTTTATTTTTTTAAACTCAAATTTATTTCACTCCAAGAAAACATCAAGTTTCTGCATTCAAATAACTCCTTATGCAATAGTTCAATATACCCCAAACATATCAGATATAATTTTATAAATTCATCTCCTAAATATCATTCACCATAGTTTTGGTTACTCCCAAAGGGTAACATTTCGATTGCACAACTTTACAAAATATCATCTTATAAAAAAGTCTTTGTAAGCAACTAATGAGTGGAGCTAAAATGTCCCATGGATTTAAAAAAAAAGTACAAAAAAAATTTGTAGTCCTAACATGTTGAATGACTAAAGTCTATATCTGTTTAACAACTTGCCTTCATAAATACACCAAACCCAGTGTCCCTAATTAGCATTCATTGTATACCAGGTGTGTGCAGATGTACTACCTGATAATGCATCTCATCTCTTCCTATGAATTAAGAAATCATGCTGAGTTATATCATAGAGTGGATAAATTATTCTTTGCTGCCCACCTCTTTATTTAGAATGAACTTAAAAGGTTTTTCCCACCTGAAATTAAGCTTCAATGACTTTCTTGGCCTTTAAGTAAGAAAATGTTATATTGGGATTGACAATTGAGCAAGTTGTTGGAGAGTAATCTAGACTTCTCACTGTGGAGATGTTATAGATAAGCAAATTGGAACTAACCATATCCATGTGTTTAGCATAAAATAGATACTGGTGGGTAGATGCAGAAATGACATCATGTGTGTGGACACATGGATTAGTATACCTGCATATGACTCCTAGGTTCACTAATTAGAAGGTCTCACAGCCTTCTAATCACAAATTCAATGGCAGGATCATGTTTTATGACACAATTCTCCAATCAAAGTTTCCTTGGAGAAACAATTCTTAGGCTAAGGCAAGAATTATGCAAGATGAACCTGAAGTGCTAAAAAGAAAGGAAATAGCAAAATGATAGAGACATGTCAAAGAGATATATGAATCTGTCTGAAATTCTCTCTAAGGGCTAGAGCTGAAATTATTGGAACAACAGAATACATCGAATAGTAGTAGACTACAACCCATGAGCTCACATTTATAAAAATATGTTGTAGTCAGCCACAAGCTGCTGGGATGAATCTTCAAACCAGGCACAGATACGGGAGGAAATGATTTGTTCAAGTTATAGATACAGGAGAAGTTCCAGAATGCAAAAGAGGTTGCTCCCCTTTCACTGGTCCAAGCAGAGAGAGAAACCCATCACCAACACCACACACACAGAACAGGAAAACAGGCAGGGGGACAAGGCTTTACATAGCCTTAGGTTGGGGTCTTGCAACCCTTCCCCAGACTTAATGGCTTCTTGAGTCTCTGGAATTTCCTTCCTGCACTGCCCACACAGGAAAGGATGTTTACTTCCAGCTCCTTTGAGCTTCCTTACATCTTTCCCCTTGCTGAGAAGCTGCCTTCCTGTAAATGTCCTCAGAGACCCACCCAAGATTACTTGACAGGTCAAGTTGACAACAAAATTTAACCATCACAAAATATATGGTTGAATAAACAATGAGAGAAGAGACAATTATCCCATGTAAAAGAATTGCAAAAAATTGATGACTATACCTTTTCCCACACAGTAGTGTTAGCGCCTCACCTCTTGACTTCCTTTCAAGTGCGAGGGAAAAGGGTGTATTTCCAGTGGAGACAAACTGACAAAACACTCCCTTGACCAGGGCAAGACAGCTGACAAGATCACTGATAAGTCAGGCTGGCAATGTGTCCTCAGTGCTATGTGATGAGAAGGGCATTTCCCTTTATGATTCTATTTCTAAAATCTTATTAACTCCAAGCTGATCATGAGAAGAAAACATCAGACAAACCCAACTGAAGAGCTTCCACAAAATTGATAACCAGAACTCTACAAAAAATATGACCATCATCAAAATGAAGAAAACAATCCCATGAAGCCAACATGGAGACAGAAGAACACACAGCTCAGGAAAGACTAAAGAGGTATGATAACTACATGGAATGTGTCCTTCATCCAGTGGGAAGAACATGGAGTCTGAGTGATTGCAGAAGGCCACCGTTTACTCTTTCGGTGTTACAAGTACTGTTAACATAGTAACATAGGGGAAACCCTTGAAGAATACATGGGAACTCTCTATTGTCTTTGCGAACTTTCTGTGCACCGAAAATTACCCTTGACCAGGAAGGGTGGCACAGGCTCCTAGTTCTGGCACTCAGGAGGCAGACAAAAGAGGAGCCAGAGTTCAATAGCATTCTTGGCTACATAGCAAGTTCCAGGCCAGCCTGGGTTACATGAGACCCTGTCTCAAAATAAATCACTCACTAACCAACTAACTAAATAGCTATCAAAAAACAAGTTTGTTTAATTTTTTTTCTAAATGTGACAGCTAGTTTCAGTGTATTTTCTAAAACAAAGAAATTTGAATTAAGTATCTGTCTTGCTCTACATAATATTGTATGTGCATGTAGTAGTGATGCAAATATAAAGAAAATATGCTTGCTTTATTCTTGAAGAAGACTTACAGTAACCTAGCCCAAATGCTGTGTTTTCAGTGGGAGAAGCTGAGCTGTCTGGTGAGGTATACTGGCATTATCTTCACTGTGGCTAACTTCTGAGGTTACTGACTGTTGAAGGGGAAACAGGGGAAAGACAGCTTTTTATAGGCATTCACCCAGAGACAAGGCCCAAGGACAAGGAGATGTCACCACCACCTGCCCTTGCAAAACTAGAACTTGTCCTGATGTCCCATCCAAGACAGCTGCCAACAACACTGCCCAACAGGAACTTCCTGCTTCTTTCTCAGCTCAGCACACATGAATCAGCTCCTGAAGTCCATAAACCAATCAAGTCTTGGCCTCTCCTCAGTCAGCCCCTAAGTCCATGAGCCAATCAGGTTTCTCCTTACACACCCAAGTCTGTCAACAAGGCTCACCCTAATTGGACCCCTGGTCAATATAAAGGAGCTAACAACCTGGGCAAGTCCTTGTTTTCTTCCTGTGAGTTCACCTGAACACCAGTATGTAAGTCTGTCTCATGAAATTCAGACATATTTTCTGAATTCTCAACTTATACCACCTTACTTGGGGTTATGAAACTTCCTGCACTTTCATTCAATCTGAAACAAAAATGCACCCTATTCTTAAACATGGGTGCTAAAGACCACAAGAAAAATGTATTAACCAAATCTGAATTTATAAGGAGATACTCTGAGGAAGAGACAATCAATAGTCTACTTATTTATTTGAAGGAAATAGTCTAGGCAGATGTAGCTAAAGATAAGAATGGAATTTTAGCCAGGCATGGTAAGGAGACAGGGGTAGGAGGTCCATGGTGAATTTGAGGCCAACCTGAGACTACAGAGTGAGTTCTGGGGTTATCCTCAGCTAGAGTTATATCCTACCTTGAAAACAAAACAAAACAAAAGAATGGAATTTTCCAAACTCAAAATGAATAGTCACAAATGCAAATGTCTACAAAGTCCCAAAGAGCTATCATAACATGAAGTCGGACAAACAGACCCTGGTACAATGTCATGGTCACACTCAGCCCTAGGTGGCTGTTGCCTGTGGAAATGTAGACCAAAATTAAATGATTATTTTTAAGAAAAAGAAGAAAATCTTGACTTTTGTGTGACTTTTTTTATTGTCCATAATGAGTTACATTGTTTTGTGGGCCAACAATGAGTTGTTATCCCCAATTCCTCATTGCTCCTTTCTTGGTTTGCTTTTCTCTCCCAGTAGGAGGTGTGGTCAGCCTACTCATGGCCGCAGACTGTGTTCCATGCCAGTGGTCTGTTTACTTCATCTGTCGTTGATCTGCTTCCCCTGGCTTGTGTAGTGTCTTCCAGCACTGCACTAACTGCCATCTGGGGGCTGGTTACCATTCCAGACCTCGAAGGGTCTCTGGATGCTGATCGATGGCATTCTGTGGTTTCTTCAGCAACAGGGTTTTGCCTCAGGCCTGGGGAGGGCTTTCAAGAGCTTTGACAGAATTCTGTCTTGTTTTTGGAACCTCATGGGTCACTTTGGTCAACAGCTCAGTGAGGGAAGGAACCGGTGGCTGGGACCTCGGGTTGTCAGACTGCTCAATTATTCACAGGTTTAGACATTCTCCCTGTTGTGGTCAGCTTTCTAGTTGCTGCGCAGAAAGAACCCAAACAAAAGCGGCTTGTAGAGGAATGGGTTTATTTGGCTTACAGACTCAAGGGGAGACTCCATCCTGGCAGGGAAAACGATGGCATGAGCAGAGGGGTGGACATCACCTCCGCCACAGCACTGCAAACAGTGGCAGGAAGGTGTGCCAAGCACTGGCAAGGGGAAACTGGCTTATAACCCCCGTAAGCCCACCCCCAACAACACAGCTTCATCGAGGTTGTAAAACCCAAACTGCCATCAGCTGAGGATCGATCTATCAGAACACATTCAATTGTTTGTGGGGGACGCCTGGATCAAACCATGACACTCCCCTACTACTCATGGCCCCTTTTGACAGTTGACGTCCACTACTTGCTCTGTAGGTTACAGTATGCTCGTGAGGATTTTGTGTTTTTGAACCGGGAGGGAGAGGTGCTCAGCTGGCAAGGGCTCGGGAAGTGCCTTCGAGGAGACAATGGCGATGGTGGGAGCTTGGGGTGGGGAAAGGGCGGCTCTCTGTTCCTCTGTGGAGCAGAAAGCTGCTGGGGAACCCTGTCTGGGCTGGTGTCAGAGTTGGGGAGATGATGGGCTTGGGTTCATGGCCAGCTGGGGTCCGAGGTTTGGATCCAAGCTAGAAAATCAAACCTTTACGGAGAGAGTCCTGGCGAGGCTGCTACTTGTCCGCCATCATGCTCCGCCCCTCTCTGTGTGACGTTTTTAAGAGTCTCATGCTCTACTGACTGAGCTAGCCGGGCAACCAAGTGTGACATTTTTAAATATCAGCAAATAATGACCAATCTTTCAGGACCTCAAATTAAATACATCTATGGTGTGAATTCAGACTGAAGGACATCAATTTATAGCTTCTGGCCTATGTCATAGTCACTCTGGGTTTCTCTAATGATTGTTGTCAAAATACAAGTGACTTCAGTGCACTGGTGCAGCAAGCCTAGAAGAGGTTTCTATAGAATGATGGCTAATAAGTGTAGAAATCTCAGAACATAAGCAGGCAAAATCCTGTCTTTGAAATGCAGATTTTTAGAAAGATGTTAATTGATCAATAGTGTGTCAGTTACTTTTCTCATTGCTGTAACAAAATGTCTGACAAGAGCAACTTAAAGAGTTTCTTACCAACAATTTTCAGCACAACCTAAAGCAGAAGTACAGAGGCCCCTAAGACCTCAACAATAAAGCAGCCTTAATAGTCACCTACCATGACTCAGGGAACTGAGCGGAAGAGGGGGCAGAAAGATTGTAAGAGCCGTGGTGGTGGAGGAGAATATCCAGAAACATGGCCCCCCTCAGTAACAACATACAAAGGAGGTGGAACAAGGTTGACTCCTAGGCTATTCATAATCTCCTGCCCCATGGACTCATCCAGACTGCCCACAGAGGAGGATACCCAGCTGATTGGGGACAGGGGAGAGGGAAGTCGGGGAACTGGGGATACCAACACATTATTTGCTCATCCAATGTATCTAATTATGGATAATAAAGAAATAAAAAAATTTTTTTAAGTTTCTTTTGGCTCACAGTTTGAGGTTACAGTCCGTCATCATTGTGGGGAGCCATCAGGAGCTTGAGACAGAAGGTCACATGGCATGAGCTGTCAGGAAGCAGCAGCAATCAATGCTGGGCCTCAGCTCATGTTCTCCCTTTTATTTAGCCCAGGACCCCAGTCTGTGGAATTTTCTCACCTCAATGACCTTAATCTAGAAACTCCCTTACAAACGTACCTGATATGTCTCTTAGGTGCTGATAGATCTTTTGTAAATTTGCAAGGACAAATCTCCTTGGAGGGGTGTATGGACAGGAGAAAATTGGAAAGTCAATAATAAGAGAAAAGACAATTAGCACACTCACAGGGCAGGGAGATTTGGGAGTTGTGACAAAAACTTTAAAAGTCACTAATCATCTCAGGCCAGAATGGAATTCAGTTGTCATTACAAAGACCCACCAGCCTACACTAGTGTGGTGGTTTGATTAGATGTCTGCCATAAACTCATGGTTTTGAATGCTTGGTTCCAAGCTGGTGGCAGTTTGAGAGGTGGCGTGAGAGGTGGAGCCTCATTGAAAGAGGTGTGTTGGAGGCAGGCTTAGGGATGCTATATCCCGGCTCCCCCTTGTCAGAGTTTGGCTCACTCTCCTGCTGGTATTTTCTACCTTCTGTGGGAGAGGTGATGTCCAGCCTCTGCTCATGCCACGCTATCCCCTGCCATCACGAAGCTTCCCCTCAAGACTGTCAACCAAAATAAAAACCTTTCCTCCAATCAGCTGCTTTGGGTAAGGTGCTTTATCCCAGCACAGAGACTGTAACTACAAAACTAAACTAGTCTCCATTGGACTGCCTTAACTCATGGCCTCTCTGCCAGCTTCAATGACCACTGCCTTGATACCTTCCCCTCCCCTCCTCCACTGTCTCCACAGGGATACCTTCATCTGCACACCAAGGACTGGCCCACAGAGAACTTGAACTTGATACAAGGCACATGGCAAGCAAATCCATAGAAAATTTAAAACAATACTGGAACCGACTAAAAGTTAGCCTGCTTTTTTGTATATAGAGATTCATTGCTAAGTCTTAACAAGAACACTGGTAAACTTCCCTTCCCAAAATATTTCTTGGTATAAGTTAAACAATTGCTGTGATTCCTTAGAGGCTTAATGTTATATACATGAGCTTCAAATTAGCACAACTTGAATTTCATACCTTTAATAAACAGTTGATATGGAAATTGAGTCAGAGAACTCCCAGCCACACAGTCGGTATCCTGAATGTGTTTGTTTCAGGAGTGTTTGTAAGGATTCAAGCACGGTTCTAGCTCTCTTCAAGAGCAGTGTGCAACCCCCAGCGTTTCACATGCTCCTGCTCTCCAGTGCACAGCTCTGTGGGACTGTAAACACGGCCATGTCAGCAGAAAACCATGCTAAAAACATCCTCATGCTCAGCAGGGAGAAGAGTCCTATGTGACTTATAAACTTCTTTGTGGACACATGAAAAACTGGTATTTTCAATGATAAATAGCTACAATAGTGAAAACAGCAGCAGACACATTGCTACTTATTTAGTATACTGTAATCAACCATGTTGCCAACACTGTAAGTTTTTGTTAATTTTTTGTTTGTTTCGAAATTGGACTTACTATGGAGTCCAGGTTGGCCTTGAACTCACAATCTTCCTGCCTCAGCCTTCCGTGTGTGGAGTTTATAGGTATACACTGCCACACCCAACTCAAAGTGTTGTATTTCTTTGTTCAAAACAAACTCCTTGTGGGCTGGAGAGATGGCTCTGTGGTTAAAGGCGCTTGCTTGCAAAGCCTGATGGCCCAGGTTTGATTCCCTAGTACCTGGGAAAAGCCAGATGCGCAAAGTGGCTCATGCATTTGGAGTTTGTTTACAGTGACAGGAGGCCCTGGTATCCCCCTATTCTGTCTGTCTTCCCATTTGTCTCTCTCTTTCCCAAATAAGCAAGTAAATAAATTATATTTTAAAAAATACTTGCTAATAATACTTCCGCTTGTGCTATAGCTGACGGAATGAAGTTTCTATGGCTTGGTAAAGATTTGTGCTCCTTGAAAAGCTTGGGACCTCCCCCAGCATCTTGTCCTTGGCACTTAATTGCTTACAGCACAGACTCCAATAAATCTTGTGAAATTTCTCCCAGATTCCCTTCTTGTAGAGTTTTTGCTGATGTCACTTTTTTCAGGGACATCTTCATTCTCAGTCACTCTGGCAACAAGGTCGCCCTTGCCACTTCAGGCTGGAACTGTAAGCCTTTCCCTCTCATAAGCTGCTTCTGGTCGGGTATTTTCTCCCAGCAGCAAGAAAGTAACTGATGCAGTGACCTAGACATGAGTACACAGAGCTTCCTTTTTGATGTTGGACTTAGATTTGTGTTTAATGTTTTTAACAATGAAGAGTGCAACAGGGCTGGAGAGATGGCTTAGCGGTTAAGGCACTTGCCTCCAGTGCCTAAGGTCCCAAGTTCAATTCCCCAGTACCCACATAAGCCAGACTCACAAGGTGGTGGCCCTGGTTCTCTCTCTCTCTCTCTTTCTCTCTCTCTCTCTCTCTCTCTCTGCTTAATAAAAAAAAAATTTAAAAAACAGTGAAGAGTGCAAACCGTAAGGTATTTGGTAGATGTAAATTTTCATCCATGAAATATTATCTTGAATTTGAAATGGTCTTGAAATTTCTGAGTAATTTTTAAAATTATTTTTCAGTTATTTATTTCTATAAAAAACAACCTAATATATGAAAATACTTTCTCACACAGAGGTAGGTGTTAAAATTGATAAACTCTGTTTATTGCAGCGATGTTCATAATGGTTTTACTTACAGATGGGAGCAGAAAAGTTGACCTCTTAGAAACATTATCAGGGCGGGAAAAAGTATGGAAAAGAGATGAGAGGCAACACTTCTAAAGTTCTGTAACACCCTCAGGGAACTATGAGTATTTTTATATTTCAAAATAGCTAGTAGAGGAGGCAGGGAATTGAAGCATAAAGTGCTTTCACACAAGACTGAATACCCAAGTTCAGATGCCCAGAGCCCATGTGAAAACCAGAAGCCATGGCAGACTTCTGTGATCTCCAGGCTGGAGTACAGCCAGCCAGACTGTGCAGACTGCTTCCAAATTATCAGCAAACCCCTCCCTTCCCAGCAGGCTGCTCCCATTCCAGAATATGCACTTGACAAACTTCCCCAAAGTGGGAAGTAAGGTGCCACCACCATAGACTGAATTTAAAGTTCAGAGTGTTTCATCATGCCAGCAGATGTGTGCCAGAGCCCAGACAGCGCTCATGTGTGTGGCCCTGGGGAGCAGTGGTGAGGTCTGAGAGAGGGCTGGCCTGGCTGGAGGGACCCCAGAGAGGACAGGAGTCAAGGAGCAGAGACAGCAGGATTCCAACCACTTGGAGGCTGAGGAAAAGCAAAGCTCAGGTGACCTGATTGATTATCAGCAGCCCTGGGATGAGCATCGTGATTGGAGCTGAAGTTTGAGTAGTGAATGCTAAACCTTCTGATAAAGTTACTCTAGAGTGCTTGCCAAACTCAGTTAAAATGACATTTTTTTTGTCCCTGTAGGTCTCCTTTTGAAACCACTATTACATGGGACCCATTTTGGAAAATCCAGCTGCATGGAATACAGGAAGGAAGAGGAGGGAGAGAGGGAGGCACAGAGAGACTAATGTAATAAAGAATGCTTATCTCTAGGCATGTCCCATCTAGGAGGTCCGGGTCCCCCAGACAGCTGGAACACATTAGAGAAAGCATGGTCTCATGGTCTGCGACTCACAGGGCAGGACAGAAATGCTTTCATCACATGTACCTACCACTTCTCAATGGGTGTTTGTTAAAGACAAAGAGCTGTAAGTATCTTACATACTTTAAACTTTTAAAGTTTGAGCATGGTTTATAGACAAAGGAAAGGTAATTTTTGGAAATACATCAACATAGCTATAAAAAGACAATTTTCCAAAGTTCAACTGGTTGGTAAAGGTTTTGCTAAGACCAATGAGGGATTGAGTCGAGTTAATGTCTTTAAACATATTCTACTTATAGAACTGTTGCAAACATAATGCCCAAGATCAGAAAGGAACTTAACCATCCTAAATTTTTAATTTTTTTTTGTTATTGCATATTTCAATTCAAGGATAGAACTCATGTTTGTTACTGAATTCTCTACAAACCTTGATCAAAGAAGAAATATAGATTAGATAAGTGAATCTCGGATTTTTTTTTTGGGGGGGGGGAAGAAACAGATTACCATAAAAAGAAGGAAATGAAAGATGGGTCCTTTAAGAAATGAACAGTCGGGCTGGAGAGATGGCTCCGCAGTTAAGGCACTTGCCCTAAGTGCCTAAGGCCCCTGGTTCAATTCCCCAAGACCCACATAAACCAGACCCACAAGGTGGTGGCCCTGGTGCTCTCTCTGTCTCTCTCTGCTTGAAAAATGGTTAAATAAAATATTTTTTTTAAAAAAGAAATGAACAGTCAAGGATTATAGGTTCCCAACTACATGAAGTGAACTGAAAAAAATGGCTGGTTTCAGAATGTTAATACCATCCCTGCAATTTAGTTTTAATATGAGTAATTAATCACCTTTTGTCACTTTCTGCAATGCATTCTGAACATCCCATATGAGTCCCGTCCTTCACTGTGCCCCTTCAAGTTTAAAAGCCTGAGGCTTTCAGAACTTGCCTTGTGATACTGATGAGGCCCTTTTTATAGACTAATTAATATGCCAGGACTTCCAAGGCAATAAGATACATTGGTTTTATTTTTCATTATTCGCAGATTTTTAAATGCCTGCTTCAAAAACCTTAAACATGTTGGTCTTATCTCTTCAGAACCACTCAGCTGGCTACAAAGACCCCCTTCAATACAATCCAAAATGCCACTGCCCTGCCCACTCAAGTTCCAGTGGAGAAATAATCATACAATACAAATTTCCCTTACACCATCCCTTCTTTTGGGTGGATCATCTAGAAGCAATATATATATATATATATATATATATATATATATACACTTTCCCTGAGAGTAAGTTCCTTTACTTACTCTATTCAAAGGGCCACACTCAATTGGAACAAACGTGACACATGTGACCATAGATTCTCAGCACCCAGAGTCCCTGATGAGTGCACGCAGCTAGTCACATGGCCCACCAAGTACTGAAGGATCTAGAACACTTAATTGTAGCTGCAGGTTCCAACTATGACCAAACTGCTGCCTCGTCTTTTAAGGCTTAAGTCACAGACACTAATGCAGAAGAGCCTACACTCAACAGCTGCCCTTTCTGTGAAGAGAGTTGTCTACAAATAGAACTTCTTTTTACCCAAACCTTCCTGAACATCAAGACAGGTTCTCACCCTGGGGAGAAATTTTAAGCATGATGTGTTAGCATTGCAATTGTGCCCCTTGTGGGTAGGAAAAAAAACATCAGACTGGGTAGAGAGATGGATTACTGGTTCAAAGTGCCTGCTTGCAAAGCCTGTTGGCTCAGGTTCAATCCCCCACCCACCCACCTATCCACCCATATAAAGCCAGGTGAGTATTGGTTTATAGTGGCAAACCACCTGGCCCACCTATACACACATACACACACACACACACACACACACAAGTAAATCAATCATTTAAAATAGGGTGAAGATAATCACACAAAATGATACAGTAATATAAACATTTTGAGTAGTTTCTTTCCACTGTTCTCCTACTATAACTTGTGTTTTACTGTGTCACTTCCACAGAAAATGAAAACTGTCGAAATTCTAAGTGAATTTTGAGCAAATGTTTATTCTTAGCCACCGAGATGATGCTGTGTGGTGACCTCTGGAGTGTTCAGAGCACACGAAAAATGAGGTGCCCAGAGGCACAGCCCTGGGGATGGGCACAGGGGCTTGTGGTCTGTACATGTTTGATTTTCTTCGTTCAAGCAGGGCAAGCAGAGGGTGACACTTATTAATCAGAAGTGACATCAGTCACCAGCTCTCTCTCCTGTGCTTCGTGAAGATTTCTTTACCCTGTCTTGTCTTTAGTTTTATCCCCAGGGTGGAGACACTCTTCCATGGGGCTTGCCTCTTGCTCAGCAGCCCATCCAGAAAGGACATACCCAGAGCAGTTCTCTGCCACAGCGCTCTTATTGCTGCTTCAAAGCAAATTGAGAAATTAGCCAACTCTCTGCCCTTGAGGTTTGCCCAGGTATACCCCCCAAGGCCTTTTGTGACAAATTAGAAGCTCAGGGAACCTTGGTACAAATGAATTCTAAGACCCTTCCTTAATGACAATCTCACAGTGACTTGTCATAGAGGAAAACATAAACCTTTCTGCTGTCACTGAGGGACTCCAAGTATGACCACCTCTACCACACTGCTCAGGAAATAAGCAGCGTTAAAAATGAAACGTCAGTCAACACCTGCTTTAACATGGAATAGATTGAAATTCTTCAGATTATATTAAAAATACTGTGTGACCAGGAACAAAGCAATATCCCACAGGACAAACCTGAATGAAGAATTATGTGAAAGTAGGTTCCACCTTATTAATAATGAGAAGTATGGCAAACAAAACGTGAATATCCACACTCATCTAAATAGCAAAGATTTTATAGTGTACAGTTAGCATCAGTATGGGACTAGGGAAAGTCAGTTGCATGCTTCTGATGGAAGAGCAAATTTGGGCATTTTTTGATAGTGGTCAGTAACTAGGCATCATCTTTGGTCCAACAATTATAGTGATGACCATAAAGAGATAATTTTTGGTTTGTGGGAAGATTTATTGCTTCACAGTTAAAATAGCAAGATTTGAGGAAATATTCAACTATATGGTAGTTATTAAATAACGTATATTCTCACTTGACAAGTTGGTAAAGAAAAAGGGTTGTATGCATGAAGCAAATGAATACATCAAATATAATCCCTTAGGTGGGAAAAATGTATGTGTGGGAATATGTGCAATTCAGAGAGTCTGGAGAGGAGGCAACAAGGGGGTGTCCTGGAGGAGTGTGGGACAGACACAAAGGCTGGTCAGATGAGTGTGAGTGACTCTAACTACGTCACTACCAGACCTGGAGAGTCTTGCCTCCTCACCTGTGAAATGTGGACAATGGACTTCTGAGAGCTTTGTAAAGAAATAGCTGTCGTTGTTGTGTACACAGTATGCCACCTAGTAAAGTAAATACAGACAGGTGTCTACATTGTCCAATTACAACTACCAATATTCTACAAGTAACAAGTACTGCTTTTTGTTTTTTAAATAAATTTTTATTCCTTTAAAAATTCTGTACATTTATGTAATATATTTTGCTCATATTCACCATCTCTTGTTCACCTCCATCTCCTCTTTTTCTTCCCAACTAGGCCTCCTACTTGGATGTCTTTCTTTCTTTCTTTCTTTCTTTCTTTCTTTCTTTCTTTCTTTCTTTCTTTCTGTCTGTCTGTCTTTCTTTCTTTCTTTCTTTCTCTCTCTCTTTCTTTCTTCCTTCCTTTCTTTCTTCCTTCCTTCCTTTCTTCTTTTCTTTCTTTCTTCCTTCCTTCCTTTCTTTTCTTTCTTTATTTCTTTCTTTTTAGTTACCCACTGTGTTTAATTAAGGTTTCTCTCCTGAGCATGAGTAGAGGACTATTTCCTACAGCATTGGCTTACCAGCAGCTACCACACTAAAAAAAAAAAAATCTCCCCTTCCCACAGCAACCATTGACTCCCAATAGCTCCTCATGGAGGAAAGGCTTCATGAGCCCTTCCACCATCCATGAAGAAATTTTAATGGAACCAATCTTGGGCAGGTAACCACAGCTAGTGTGAGTCCGTGAGTGAAATGGCCATGTCATGTCTGGGATACACACTCTTCCCCATTTTCTTGCTCTTCCATTCTTTTCCCTCCCTCTTCTGTAATATTCCCTGAGCATGGAGGGTGGGATCTGGAGGTTTCATTTATGTCTGAGTACTCAACAGTAACTTGTTCTCAACACTTGGGCCAGTCGTGAGTCTCTGAAGTAACTGACTCCCACTACAAAAAGAAGCTTTAGCTAACCAAAGCTGTGAATAGCATTAATCTATAGACATAAACCTAGAGGCAGCTTTATGGGTACATGTCCAGATATCTAACCAGAAGTAGTACTTCCCCAGGCAGCCACAGGCTTTTCCTTGGGGTCATAATCCCAGGAATGAATTCACAGCAGAGTGGGAATTCAACCCAATCAGAAAGCAGGTGGTTATCTCCCTAACAGTCATACCACTGTTGCCCCAGTGGCCACATCTTGCCTGGATGGTCAGTTGTACAGCATGCAGATTCCACGGCTGGGTAAGAAGACAGTTGATGCCTTTTCTTCCCTCAGCCGCCTGCAGAGCCCCTTCCATACAGCACTAGGAAAGCCAGCCAGCAGAGAGGAAGCTTCCAGCTTAGTTCCACCTTGATTTATGTGTCCTGTAACCAAAGCACATGGCAAATATTACTTTTTTAGGCATGTGTGGTTGTGTATGTAGTTGCTCATGTGTATGTGTGTGTGTGGAGGTCGGAAGACATCCCCAGGAGTCTCCTTTGAGACAGGGTTTCTCATTGGCCTTGAGCTCACCAATTAGGTTACAAAAGCTGGCCAGTGAGTCCTAGGGATCCTCCTGTCTCCACCTCCTCAGCGATGGGATAATAGGTAAGTACTAC
>PVHP010007946.1:0-54769 GCA_004024765.1 Zapus hudsonius
GCACAGCTGTGGCCTGCCTGGGGGCTGGAGTGTTCAGGATTGCTAAGATTTATAGGGGCCCTCAGACTTTGCCTCAACTTCCTTATCAGAAGGAGACAGTCCCAGAAGCCTGCCAGACTCAGCAAAACCCTACACCATGCTCCTTAGCAGGGTCCCACATTAGTAAATAGCTGTTTATAGTTTATTTGCAAGCAGGGGGCTGGGGAATGAATGTGCACACCAGGGCATCCAGCCACTGCAAAGACTCCAGATGCATGCGCCATTTACTGGGGAATCGAACCTGGGTCGTTAGGCTCTGCAGGCAAGCGCCTTAACCACTGAGCCATCTCTTCAGCCTCTTGAATGGTCATTTAGATAAGAGTCCAGGCTGGAGCCAAGGGTGCCGGCCTACCTGCATTGACCTCGGCCTTCATCTCCTTCAGGTCCTCGCTCATCTGCAGCTCCAGCTGACTAATGCGCCCCTGTACCTTCTCCTCCTCCTGCTTGCTTCTCTGGCCTTCTACCGTCTTCTTCTGACTCTCTTCTATCTTGTCCAGTCTGGCTGACATCAGGCTGAGCTTCTTCTCCATGTCTCTTTCGCTGGCTCCCTAGACCCAGGAAAAGACCTGAACTTGGTTACTGGGAAGGAAACCTCTGCACCGCATCAGCCCCAGGGACTGCTGTAGTCCACGCAGTACCCACCCTTCACTGTGTGCGTGTGTGCAAGTGTGTGTGCACATGCAGGTAGACCGAGGCCAATGGTGCATCTTTCTTCAGGCACCATCCTTTTTTCTGAGACTGGTCTGGAACTCACCAAGTAGCCAGACTTGCTGGCCAGCAAGGCCCGGAGCTCTGCCTGTCTCCACCTCCCCAGCACCCCGAAACAATGCACCTCAACCCTTGGCATTTTGTTACTATCATTATTATTAACATAGGGTCTCAAGAAGCCTGCGCACCAAGCCTTTCACCGACTGAGCTTTCTCCCCCGCACTCACATGATTTTGAGTTGAGTACAAGGCCACCCAAATCAAACCTACATTTTCCTCGGTCTCCTGAGTTTGTTGTGACCACATTCCAACTTCTTTTTTTTAATGTATTTTTATTGATTTATTTGCAAAGACAGAGAGGGAGGGAAAGAGAAAGAAAAAAAAAAGAGAGAATGGATGCACCAGGGCCTCTAGCCCCCGCAAACAAACTCCAGATGCATGCGCCCACTTTGTGCATCTGGCTTTACGTGGGTACTGAAGAATCAAACCCAGGCTGTGAGCTTTGCAAGCATGCCCTTAACTGATGAGCCATCTCTCCAGCCCCCATGTGATTAATTTCTCTTTTTTTAAATATTTTGTTTATTCATTTTCAAGCAGAGAGAGAGAGAGAGAAAGAGAGAGAGCACACCAGGGCCACCGCCATCTGGGTCTGGCTCATGTGGGTACTGGGGAATTGAACCAGGGTCCTTTGGCACTGGAGGCAAGTGCCTTAACCGCTGAGCCATCTCTCCAGCCCCCCATGTGATTAATTTCTAACCAATGACATGCAAGATCCGGCGTATACAACAGCTTCTAGAAAAAGTTTAACTACAGTTGTTCTATGAGCTTATTCCTTCCCTTTTCCTTCATTTCTAGAATTCAGACAAAGGCTGGAGTTCGAGCAGACACCCTGACTTGTGAGGGGGAGGGACGTACCCTGAGGATGACAAAGACAATGACTGGAAGTCACTAAGGATTGGCTGTCACCCCAGTCCCAAAGAGCCCACACCCAGACTTCTTTCACAGGAAGGAGAATTAACTTTCTATCTCACTAACACCAAGGTTGTCCTGGATTTGCTGCTAGTTAGTGAACCAATCCTCAGGAAACACAAACTGTAGCCAAAGACTCAGAAGTCAAAAGTATATTAGTGCCGGGCCTGGTGGCGCACGCCTTTAATCCCAGCACTCGGGAGGCAGAGGCAGGAGGATCGCCATGAGTTCGAGGCCAACCTGAGACTACAGAGTGAATTCCAGGTCAGCCTGGGCTAGAGCGAGACCCTACCTTGAAAACCCCCCCCAAAAAAAAGTATATTAGTATGAGTCAAAGAATAATAATTAATATATGTGAGGAAAATATGAGGGAATACTAAAAGACAATATTTAAAGTATTAAAATCTTCCTTTTTCCCTCTCTTTCCTTTCCTTTCCTTCCCTCCCCTTCCATGCCCTCTGTTTTCCTCTTTGTCTTTTTAAAAAAATATATTTTATTCATTTTCAAGGAGACAGAGAGAGACAGAGAGAGAGAGAGAGAGAGAGAGAGAGAGAGAGAGAGAACACCAGGGTCACCTCCTTGTGGGTCTGGCTTATGTGGGTCCTGGGGAATTGAACCTGGGGCCTTAGGCACTAGGGGCAAGTGCCTTAACTGCTGAGCCAACTCTCCAGCCCCTCCATCTTTTTTTTTTTTGAAGTAGGGTCTTGCTCTAGCCTAGGCTGACCTGGAATTCAGGGTGGCCTCCAACTCCCAGCAATCCTCCTGCCTCTGCCCCCACTCCCCCAGTGCACCACCATGTCTTGTTTCTTTAAGAATCTGCACTTTCAGGCCAGCTTCAGTGGCCAGGACCACAGCATCATGCCATCGGCGCCTGTGACACAAGCCCATCCTCGATGGCACTCAGAGAGCAGCCAGACATGCAAGCCACACACACCATTTTTACCTAGACAGTCAAACCCCACGGGAGAAAACAGTGCAAGCAAAAAAAAAAAAAAAAGGAGAATTATTGAGACATTACACCTAGTACCCAGAACCAACCAAACTTTGCTTTCGGGGACTGGTTTCAGAGTCTACCGGTTTGGGATATAATAAATGCAAGACTTGCTGGAGAGATTTCTTTTCACAGTTCTGCAAGCCTTATCTCTGTGAGAGAGAGATGTGGGGGTGGTGAAAGCAGAAGCAGATGGAAGAGAAAGCCATGGGTTCAGTTCCACAAGGGAGAGCATAGTGCAGTTCCAGCGCCTTGAGGGCCTGCAGGGGGGAGCTCCCCAACACTAGAGAACCAAAGACCCATCATGAATTTGAAAGAAGCCAGGATCACGCTGGTAATGTCAGTTCCACTTAGAAACACAGAGGGCAAATTGGATCAGTAGGCTCTTGACTTGAGTTTCTCTCAACTGAGTGTACTGGAGATTGAACGCAAAATCCTCACGCCTGCAAAGCAAGCGCTTGACTCGCTGAGGCTCCCCTTAGCTCAGTATAAGTCATCCAAGTCAAACTATATTTCCCTCTGGTATTTGCTGTGGCCATGTGGTTCATTTCCAGCCAATGACGTGTGAGATGAGTGTAAGTAGCATCTCTGCAATCTCTTCCTTCCCTTTTCCTTTCTAGAATTCAGTTTCTTTCTTCCTTCTTCCAATCCCAAGGAGCTGCCAAGGGTAAGCACTGGGGTGACACAGTGATCCAGAGCTGTACCATGTGCCAACCTTTAAAGTTCTAGAAATCCCAGCTTAGCCTTTGTTAACCCAAACAAGTCAGAGTGGTCTATGTCTTCATAAAGAAACAGTGGGGCTGGAGAGATGGCTCAGCGGTTAAGGCACTTGCCTCCAGTGCCAAAGGCCCCAGGTTTGATTCCCCAGGACTCACATAAGCCAGACCCACAAGGTGGTGGCCCTGGTGTGCTCTCTCTCTCTCTCTCTCTCTCTCTCTCTCTCTCTCTCTCTCTCTCTCTCTGCTTGAAAATGAATAAATAAAATATTGAAAAAAAAAGAAAGAGTGGTGGCTGGAGAGATGGCTCAGTGGTTAAGGCGCTTGCCTGCAAAGCCTAACAATCCAGTTCGATTCCCCAGTGCCCACGTAAAGCCAGATGCACAAAGTGGCGCATGCATCTGGGCTCTGTTGGCAGTGGCTGGAGGCCCTGGCGTGCCCATTCTCCCTGTTTGTCTCTCTTCTTTCTACCCCTCTCTTCTTGCAGATAAATAAATAAATAGTTTTTTTTTAAGGGAGAAAGAAAGAAACAATGGGCCTAGCTCATGGTATGGACCCAGCTTAGCATGCATGAGTGCATGAGGCCCTGGGTTCCATTCCAGGAAGGAAGGAAGGAAGGAAGGAAGGAAAGAAGGAAGGAAAGGAGGGAGGGAGGGAAAAAGGAAGAGAGGGAGGGAAGGAAGAAGGAAGGAATGGAGGAAGGAAGGGAGGGAGGAAGGAAGGAAAGAAGGAAGGAAGAGAGGGAGGAAGGGAAGGGAGGGAGGAAGGGAAGGGGAAAGGAAGAATATGAACCATGCAAATGGATTCACAAGCAAGAAACAACTCAACAGCTCTGGGAGGTACCACAACAATTAGTGAGAAGTTGCTAGAAACTAGTCAGACACTGCAGGCTCCCACGGAATAACTACTGAAGTGCTGGCAAAGAGCAATACCTACACTGTTTTCCTTAATGACCAAGGAAAGCTGATCGATTTTCTGTAAAAGTTCCTTTTCTATCCGCTCTTGTTCCTGTTGCAGCCAACTCCGTGCGGATAAAATCTGGTTACTGAGCTCCTCAACGGTACCTTTAAACCTAAAAAAGGAAGAAAAAAAAAAAACAAGAAAGGAAGGAAGGAAGGATAAACAGGCTAAATATAATATAGTTTTTTTTCAGTTTATTTTTTTGGGGTAGGGTCTCGCTCTAGCCCAGGCTGACCTGGAATTCACTCTGTAGTCTCAGGCTGGCCTTGAACTCATGGCCATCCTCCTACCTCTGCCTCCCGAGTGCTGGGATTAAAGGCGTGCACCACCACACCAGGCATTATAACGTAATTTTTAGGTGGCATTAAGCAGCCTTGAACTCAGTCAGGAGCGCATGCTGTTGCTTAGGGTTGCACACAGCACTAAGTTGGGGCTGGGGCAGAAGCACACAGCAGAAAATCCCCTGGCGATGATGCCAATGCATGAGGAGCCCTCAGCGTGGGCACTGAGCTGTGCCAGGACTAATCCTTGCGGTTCTCAGGGGGTGTTGGGCTCCTGGCTCAGAGGATGGAGCACCCTCAACTCCTTTCCTACAGTCCCTCCTTCCCTGGGCTCTTCTGCTGTATCCTGTGTCTCTCATGACTGGAGATCGGTTCAATTTCTCTCTTATTCTGCAAATTGCCCCATGTGGATATATATCCTAATTTAAGTTAGAAGGAAATAGGCCAAAGCATTGTGGCACCTGCAGGAGGATCAAGAGTTCAAGGACAGCCTCTTCTATATAGTGAGTTAGAGGTCAGCCTGGGCTACATGAGACCTATCTCAAAATGAGAACAAAATTCCAAATCAGAATTTCCTTAACCTTCCATTCCCCTAATCCCCTCC
Source organism: Zapus hudsonius (assembly GCA_004024765.1). Lineage (NCBI taxonomy): Eukaryota > Metazoa > Chordata > Mammalia > Rodentia > Dipodidae > Zapus > Zapus hudsonius. The sequence goes on from PVHP010007946.1 coordinate 5,268, forward strand.
CTTTCCAAATTCCTTAAAATAACCATCCATACCTTGCTTAATCGGTTTTCTTTTCTTTCTTTTTTTTTTTTCTTTTTTGTTTTTTTTTCTTTTTTTTTTTTTTTTTTTTTAGGTAGGGTCTCGCTCTAGCCCAGGCTGACCTGGAATTCACTATGTAGTTTCAGGGTGGCCTCGAACTCAAGGTGATCCTCACCACCTCTGCCACCAAGTGCTGGGATTAAAGGCATGCGCCACCACGCCCGGCTTAATCGGTTTTCTGATTTTTATTATGACATGTAATGAAATATGGAATATAGAAATATAAATAGGTAGATGATTTCAATAAGGACATGATGGTACATTGTGGTAGATTTTTGCCCTGTCTTATTTCCTGATATTAGTTGAATGTCAGTCGAGTACATCACAAAGACCATTTGCCAGTCTTCTTCGCAAGCTGGGTGTATGCGACAGTTAACTTTCATTGTCAACTTGACTGGATATGGAGCCACCTAGGAGACACACCTCTGAAGGTGTCTGGGAGGGAGTTTCCAGAGAAGTTTCACAGAGGAGGGAAGATCCATTCTGAATGGGACAAGCATGTGGGCTGATTCTCAGACTGAATCGAAAGACGAAAAGAGGAAGCCAGACTGACAACCAGCAATCCTCTCGCTACTTCCTGTTGACTGTGAAAGCAAGGTGACCAGCTCCCTGGCCTTTCCCTCCGGGTGGATTAAATCCCCGCAAACTATACACCTCCTTAAGTTGCTTTGGTCAGATGCTTGACTGTAGCAACGAGAAAGGTAACTAATACAGAAAATGGATCCTGAGATGTGGGTTTTGCTTTGACACGCCCGATAGTGTGGTTTGCAGGTCTTTGGACCTGGCCTGAGGAAGGAATGCGGATGATGTGGAGCTTTGTGCAGGGGATCCAAGAATGCTCTCAGTATAAGAAAGTGTGGAGACGAGAACGCATGCCGAGAGAAATGCAGGCATCGGAGGACTGGCTCATGAGGTTGCAGAGCATAACACAGATTACTGGGAATGGAGGTCATTGAGTTTATTCCTGTTGAATTCTACCAAGGAATCTGGCTGCTTTCTGCTCACGTTCTGAAACTTTTAAGTAAGACTGAATTCTAAAGTAATGGACTGAGTTGCTTTAGTGGAAGAAACTTCAAAGCAACATAACATCCGGGCTGTGCCATGGTTATTGCTCACGGCACTTATATAGGCAGATAAGAACTTATGTACCAGAGGTAACAGAAAGGTACAAATCAATGTGCAGCCAGGAAAGAGGAAAGGCAAGGACAAGGATAATGGAGTCAGCTCCACGCTGTGGAGATGACCATCTAACCAGATGTAATTGACAGGAGGCAGGGAATTATTTCAGCTTCCAAAGTCCAGGGCCAGTTCCATCAACGGCGGAAGAAGCTGCTTCTTTCCATCCATCCAAGCAGAAGAAAACAGGAGGCAAAGAAAGAAGAGCCAGGCAAACACCAACACCAGCAGCAAGCGTGAACCTCCAGAGCTCAAACTACTCTCTCTGGAATCAGATCTGCCCCCAGTGCATGTCCCCTTTAAGTAGGAATCTGCCCGCTAGGGACTGAATTTGCAGGGTCGATTTTAATAAAACACCTGAGTCAGTGGGGTCACACATTTACACTGTCGTGTTCAAACTACTACAGATAAGGAAAGGAAAGAGGGGGAGAGGGGGGAAGGGAGGGCAAAAGAGGAGAGGAGAGGAGAGGAGATGAGAGGAGAGGAGAGGAGAGGAGAGGAGAGGAGAGGGGGGAGGGGAGGGGAGGGGAAGTGTGGTAGTTTGAATAATGTCCCCCAAAAGAATTAAGGATTTATTAAAATTAATTGTCTCCAGGCTTCTGGCCTGGCCTCCTGGGGACTGACCCTTTCTAATTTGGATGTAAAATAGTAAGGATAGATATGCAAAAGAAGAGCCAGAACCCTGGTCTGGAGATCTGCATTTTGTGAATCAGTGTGTTACAGTGGGCTTGCTTGGTGCTGGTGCTGGGCTTCTGTCTCTGTCTCTGCTTGGATCTGTGACAAGGGGCCAGCCTTTTTTCCCTTAACTTCTTCCCCTGGATCTGCTCAATCAATATTTTCCTCCCCATAATCGTGTGTACTTTGGAGATTCATCCCAGCAGCGTGTGGCTGACTAAGACAGGAAGGAAGAGGAGAGGAGAGGAGAGGGGGGAGGGGAGGAGAGCAGAGGGAAGAGAGGGGGGAGGGGAGGGGAAGAAAGAGGAGAGGAGAGGGGGAAGGGAAGGGAAGGGAGGGGAGGGGAGGGGAAGGAGAGGGAAGGGAAGAAGAAGAAAAGCAAAGGGCTGGAGAGATGGCTCAGCGGTTAAGGCACTTGCCTCCAGTGCCTAAAGCCGCAGGTTCAATTCCCCAGGACCCACATAAGCCAGACCCACAAGGTAGTGGCCCTGGTGCTCTCTCTCTCTCTCTCTCTCTCTCTCTCTCTCTCTCTCTCTGTATCTCTCTGCTTGAAAATGAATAAATAAAATATTTTAAAAAAGAAGAAAAGCAAAGAGGCTGGTACCCAGTTAAAGTTGAGAACAGGTTAAAATAGTAATACAACATAGCTGTCACTGTTCAGGAGATTAGTGCCACTAAACCTGAGAAACCTCTCGTGTTTAGTGGGCCAAGAGGAAAGATGCCTTGAAGATAAAAGATCCTATCAACGGAAGATTCCAGTTTGTGAAACACGCAGTCACTGGAAAGGCGATTTCCCAGGGTTAGAAAGCTGCAGAAGAGGTTCCCTGGCAGGTTCACCCACCAGGGTGCACAGATGCCAGGACAGCTGGGACAGCTGGGCTTCAGAGCAGCCAGGTGACAGCTTGCTAGCTGTGGTGCTGGCTTCGCAGCAGGCAAAAGGCGACCGTTTCAGGGCCAAGGTTCCACAGAGACACCCTGGTGCCAGGCAGTGTGAAGCAGGGGAACTGACTAAGGGAGACCCCAGAGGCCACTACGTGACCCATGGAGACAACGGGATGTTAGCGCCCCCAGGACTGTGGGATCTCCACCAAGGAAAGCTGCAGGCAGGGAGCAGTGCCACCCAAGGGAGAGGCCACATCTACCGGAGGTGGCACACCAGAAGGGAAGAACCACCACCGTCTGCTGGAGCTTAAATGATGCCACCGTGAGTTTCACAAGCAGGACATGGAGAAGTAGGAGCTGCCATGTCTGGAAGGTCAGCCTTGTGGGCTGTGGAGACTCATGCCTCTGCCTTCAGAGAGAGACTCCATCTCCGGGAAATATGCAGATGAGTGAGAGGAAGGAAACTCCCAGTTATCCTGTGCTCTCCACATGCCTTTGAGGGCATCTGCACACCCGTGTGCATCACACACACGCGCGCGCACACACGCGCGCGCACACACACGCATGCACACACACGTGCACACACACGTGCACACGCACACGTGCATACACGCACACGTGCACACACACAGCTATCTGGGAGGACCATGTCCATTATTGAGCCGATCACAACTACACGGAAACCTTTTCTTTTTAACTCCCATTCTGTATGATAAATAAAAACCAAGAGTTAAAAAAAAAATGTGAATTTCATAAACTCAGAAAGAACTTCAACCCCAAACTCTTTATTTTTTTTTTTGAGTAGATAATTGAATTTTATGAGCTTTTCAAGAATGATATGAACAAAGCCTTGTCACGATGTATCCCTGGAAAGCAAATGTCAGCTGTCACAGCTGAGATTATTCTGTGGTGAAGCTCAGCACCCCTCACTTCTCCATCATCTCCTGTACTAACTATTTGCTTCAACCCAAAACTTTTTTCCCCTTGAGGTAGGGTCTCACTCTAGCCTAGGCTAACCTGGAACTCTCTCTGTAGTCCCAGGCTAGCCTCAAACTCACAGCGATCCTCCCACCTCTGCCTCCGCCATCCTGGGGTTAGAGGCACACAGGCCCGGCTTCGACTCCAAGCTCTCAACTGATGACTTACTTGGTGTCCAGAAGCTGAAGCTGGTGGTTGCTGTCTCGATGGGACATCTTCAGCTTGGTGCTCTGCTCCGATATGGACAGGTCTACTCTGCTCAAGAGCTGGGAAATCTGCAAAAAAAGCCAGCTCTAAGGCCCACGCCTCACTTCCTGAGGTGGCATTTCAGAGGGCATCTCCCAAGCTCTGTACCGGCCAGAGGCATTAGGAGTCAATCTGCGACAATCCTTTGGCAGTTCACCGCATCTCCCCGCTTCCCTGTGCTCTCTTGCACACCCATCAGAAATCAAGACTCTGCCCAAGCAGTCCTTGCGTACCCAGTGCTCTGCAGGTCGTGCCCAGGAAGGACCCGCACCTCCACCAGCTGCCATGAGGCACAACCATCCTGATCTTGGCATCTCATCAGAACCACACTGCTAGTCACGGCGAATGGAATGTCTATCATTTATAAAAGCCACGATGTCCCACGTGTCCGCTGTGGAGACCTTCTGTGGACCCCTCCTCTATCACCTCTGTCCCCTCTGATGTTTTAAAATAAAATTTGACATACAATTCATCCTGTCTGAAAAAGTCACTTTTTTTGTTTGTTTTTTGAGGTAGGGTCTCGCTCTAGCCCAGGCTGACCTGAAATTCACTATGGAGTCTCAGGGTGGCCTTGAACTCATGGCAATCCTCCTACCTCTGCCTCCCGAGGGCTGGGATTAAAGGTGTGCGCCACCACGCCCGGCTGAAAGTCACATTTTCAAAAGTTGATTTTTATATTTCTTAATTAAAGATTCATGATATTTGTCAGATCTGGAACACTGACTGTCTTTTGATGGATTTCTATATTTCACTTATCTTGGTTACCAGGAAGCATCGATTTTCAGATATAACAATTCTCATTCCTTTTATTTTATTTTCTCTTTCTCTCTTTTAAAAACTATTCTAAATTTATGTGTTTATGAGAGAGCAAGCGAGTGAGAAAGTGTGAGTGCACCAGGGCTTCCAGCCACTGCAACCAAACTCCAGACACATGTGCCTCTTTGTGCATCTGACTTCACATGGGTAGTGAGGAATCGAACCCGGTACAAGCAAGTGCCTATAACCACTGAGCCATCTCTCCAGCTCTTTTTTCTCTCCTTCCCCCAGTGCTAGGCATGCAACCTTGGGTCTTGGGCATGCTGGGCAAGTGCTCTACCATCCTATTTATATCCCAGTTCCCTTCTTACTTTTTATCTTGTAGGAGGGCTTAAGGTTTATCTTGCAATTCTTTTTCCAATTTTAATATCTATGCTGCACTTTCCCCATCATTTTAGAATTTCTGTTGGTCACATAAGTAGCTTTACATCCACGCTGGAGGGAGTTAAGGAATACGTATTTTTTGTAAATTGCCCAGATGCTCCTCTCTAAATTCTAAAATCCTCTCTTGTTAAGTGAACAAACATAAACAAGGCAGATATGTTAGGAAGAGTCCCAGGAGACAAGTCCTGTTGTGAAAAGGAGTTTGTAAGTGAGCTGAGCCCTTTGCTTTGTGACGTTAATCTGTGAAGTTCAAGGTAGAATAGCCTAAGCTTCCACCACCCTCTGGCTTGGGCTGATTTTCTCCCACTTAGATGGGACCATGTGATGAGGACACACATGAGGGGTCCCTGTCCATGGAGTGACTCTTTCCTGAATTCAGAACCAGGACGAGTGGCATTTGTGAAAATGCTGGTTCGCTTACCTGTACTAGAGGTCGTTTTGGAGATAAAATTTAGACTTTCTGGGATATTCTATGAATAAGGGTCTATAAAATTTACAATGTGCCCTGTACCAAAAGATATTGGTGATTTGGTTGCCAGGCCCACAGACCCACTCCAGTGAAATAAAGGGAAGGAGGAGAGAAGAAAAGAGAGGCTTATAATTTGTATAAACCCATGTTGGGGACCCCAGCTGGCTTCTCTTGCAAGAAATGCCACCACCGTGTTATCCTTAATCGAGAGCAACTTCCCCAGTTGTCAAGGATACCTGAGGCTGGGCATACCTGTCCCTCCGCATCTTTGATTTTTGTTTCCAAGATCATCTTGGCCGCCTGTTGTTCTTTGTTCAAGTGCTGCAGCCCCTCGTAGGTTGTTTTGTGTTCGGCAGAGAGCCGGGCTATGCTGGCGTCGCACCTGTCCAGACAGACAGCAACATGCTTCTTACCTGGGCCTAGAACATGCTTCTCACCTGCAGCAGCTTTCTTACAGGCTCACCATGCAGGGCCTCGCTCAGAAACTGCACTACCAGCTGGGCTTTCTAGGCTGTTCATTTTGTGTGCTTTGGGTGTGGTGTGTGGGGCCCATGTGTGTGGGGTCATATACAAGTGACAGCCTTGTGTGTCATTCTTCAGGTACATCATCCACCTCTTTTTGAAACATGGTCTCTCATTGGACTAGAATTTGCCAATTAAATAAGACTGGCTGGTCAGCAAGCTCCAGGAATCCACCTGCCTCTGTTTACCCAGTTACAGGTGCAGGCCACTATGCCTGGCATTAAAATATTTTTTTATTTATTTGCAAGCAGAGAGAGAGAGAGAGAGATAGAGAGAGAGAACGGGTGCTCCAAGGCCTCCAGATGCTGCAAATGAACTCCAGATGCATGCGTCACCTTGTGCATCTGGCTTTATGTGGGTACTGGAGAATCGAACTTGGGTTGTTAGGCTTTGCAGGCAAAGGCTTTATCTGCTGAGCCATCTCTCCAGCCCTGCCTGGTGTTTTACATGGGTTCTGGGGCTTGAACTCAGGTCCTCATACTTGTGAGGCAAGTGCTTTGACTGAGCTATTTTTCCAGACATTTTCACATTCTTCTCAGCAGCGCATGGAACTTTTTCCAAAATTGACCAGATACTGGGCCATAAATCATCCCTAAGCAAATTCAGAAAGATCAATGTAATCCCCTGCATCATATCAGACCACAATGCATTAAAGGTAGAAATTGACATTTTCTTTTTATGTTTTTCCCAATCGTGCATTTGAACAGAGGTTCGAGTGAACTTTAGAAACTGCCCATGATTAGATATCCTGACTGAATTAGTATTCCTCTAACAATTAATATACTATTTCAAAAGAAAAAAATGAGGCCGGGCGTGGTGGCGCACGCCTTTAATCCCAGCACTCGGGAGGCAGAGGTAGGAGGATCGCCATGAGTTTGAGGCCAGCCTGAGACTACAGAGTGAATTCCAGGTCAGCCTGGGCTAGAGGGAGACCCTACCTCAAAAAACAACAACAAAAAAAAGACAAAGCAACATATATGTTCATATTCACAGATGTGAAGAAAGCATTTGACAAAATCACATGTTCTTCATGATAAACAGAAACAGTTAACAAACTAGAGATAAAGGAAGCTGGGCAGAGTGACACACCTTCAGTCACTTGGGAGGCTGAGGTAGGAGGATCACAGTTTGAGTTCAGCTTGGAGCAACGGAGAGAGTTCCAGGTCAGCAGGGACTTGAGTGAGACCCTCCCTTGACCTCCCCACCCTCCCCTCAAAAATCTGTACTAGAAAGAGAAGGAACTTCCTTGATCTGGTTGAGTATGTATTTTAAAAATCACAGTAAATATACTTTATAAGAAGACCCTGGTGGCTTTCTCCTAAGATCAGGAACTAAACCAAGATGTCTGCTCTCACTGCTTCTAGTCAGAATCCTACAGGCGCCAGGCGTGGTGGCGCACGCCTTTAATCCCAGCACTCAGGAGGCAGAGGTAGGAGGATCGCCGTGAGTTCAAGGCCACCCTGAGACTCCAGAGTGAGTTCCAGGTCAGCCTGGACTAGAGCGAGACCCTACCTCGAAAAACCAAAAAAAAAAAAAAAAAAAATCCTACAGGCGATTCCATGGGGACCATCAGGCAAGAAAATGAAGTAAAAAGTCATCCAGACTGGAAAGTAAGAATAAAACCACTTCTATGCACCCAGACCATAACCTTGTATATAGAAAATCCTAACAGAGCCACTAAAAGATAATATTAGTGGGGTTGGAGAGATGGCTCAGCAATTAAGGACACTTGCTTGCAAAGTCTGAAGGCCAAGGGTTCCATTCCCCAATACCCACATAAAGCCAGCTGCACAAAGGGGCACATGTGTCTGGAGTTAGTTTGCAGTGGCAGGAGGTCATGGTGTGCCTATAATTTCTGTCTGTCAGCCTGTCTCTGTCTCTCTTTTCCTCTCTTAAATAAATAAATAAAACTTAACAACACACTTGGGCCAGGAAGACCAGGCTGAGTACTAGGATATCCAGGATCCCTTGCCACAAGGACTAATACAGACAGCCCACGGAGGAGGATATCCAACTGATCAGGGATGGGGAGGGGGGGAATTTGGGATAACAACTCATTGTTTGCCCACTAAATAATGTAACTCATTATGGACAATAAATATATATTTAAAAATAAATAAATAAAATAAAATAAAATAAATTAATAGAAGTAATGAATGATCTCACCAAGGTTGCAGGATAAAATAATCCAAAATATAAAAATCAATAGTACCTCTAATCAAAAAGACAAAAAAAAAATGAAAATAGAACAAGAAACCAGGCATGGTGCTACACGCCTTTAATCCCAGCACTCTGGAGGCAGAGGTAGGAGGATTGCCATGAGTTCAGGGCCAGTCTGAGACTACATAGTGAATTCCAGGTCAGCCTGGGTTAGAGCGAGACCCTACCTCGAAAAAAACAAAAAAAAATAGAACAAGAAAAAAAAATACAGAGGACTATATTTAAAGAAGTATAGGATTTCTACTCTGGAAACTGTCAAATATTATTAAGGTATATTGAAGGTGGCCTGAGTGAGTGGAACTACACCCACATACACAGATCACAAGACAACGTTTTAAGAAAAGCAACATTTCTCAAGTTGATCTACAGAACAGTACAATCCCTAGCAACCTCTAGCTGTCTTCTTTGGAGAAATTGACAGACTGATATTAAATTTCACACGGACAAATAAGGGGCCCAGAAGAGCCAAAACAATCTTGGAAAAGGACAAAGCTGAAGGACTCCCACTCTGGATGTCTGAACTCACCACAAGTGAAATTATCCAGACAGTATGGGAAGGGGACAGATCATGGAGAGTCCACAGTTAGGGGGGAATGGAGAGAACATGCCAGAGACAGGAACGATGCAAGTAGGAATTGGAAAGTTAAACCCCAGGAGCCCTGCTTTAGGAAGGAGTTGGAAACCAACCAAGTCCTATTTAGGGTACAGTATGGAAGAAACATGCTTCTCAGAGTTGAACAGGCTTGGCCCCCTCTGAGTTAGAGCTCCAAGGGAAAATGACCCTGTTTGCTGTTGATTGTATCCCTCATAGATTCACAAACTGTAAAATCAAAGATGAGACAATACAGCAACCTGATGATTTAATAATATCAGTTACAAGTCTCTATTTCTTGCTGGGCGTGGTGGCGCACACCTTTAATCCAAGCACTCAGGAGGCAGACGTAGGATAGCTGTGAGTTCAGGGCCTAAAACTACATAGTGAATCTGAGGTCAGCCTGAGCTACAGTGAGACTTTACTTCAACATAAGCAAACAAATAAAAGTTTATACTCCAACACAATTAAATCATTAATTCAAGATAGTCAAAACTTCACCAGAGTTTTCATTTCTCACGAATTAATTTAAACAAAGTCACATTCGCTTTCCAAGAGAAAGACTGAGAAGGACACCAAACCAACCAAAAATATCTGGTGCTCATGGCAAATGTCTTGAATGGTTTTGGAATCAAAGTATTTTTCCTGGGAAGGAACAAGTTAAGGTAAAGAAGTTCTTAAGAAACCGAAGAAGAGGGGTTGGGAAAATGTCTCAGAGGGAAAGAACCCTTGCTGAGGAGCGCCCAGTGATGCAATATTGGCATGACTATTACGGAGGTAACCAACTGCTCTGTGACTGAATTTGAAGCCTGCTTTATGGGAGGGAAGTACTGAGTGGTACTGAAAACCTAGTCACAAGCCTATGGCTAGGGAAGGTCAGAGGCACTGCAGAAACCTACAACTACTGTTTGGCTAAATGGGCATGTTTTGCCAATCAAACTGCCCTCAAAATTTTTACATGAGGGCTGGAGAGATGGCTCAGCTGTTAAGGCACTTGCCTCCAGTGCCTAAGGCCCCGGGTTCAATTCCCCAGTACCCACATATGCCAGACCTACAAGGTGGTGGCCCTGGTGTGCTCTCTCTCTCTCTCTCTCTCTCTCTCTCTCTCTCTCTCTCTCTCTCTCTGCTTGAAAATGAATAAATAAAATATTTTTTAAAAATTTTACATGATACAGTAGGGCTGCTCCTGCTTTAGATCTGAAGAACATCTTTTCACAGATGCCAGTGATTGCTGGGGAGACTCAAAACTTGCCAGTGTGTGAAAGCTGAGTGCACAGCACCGAATGAGACATGTTATTGTGCCCTCCAAGGCCCAGGGACCACTGCGTTCCTGACCCCACTGCACAAACGTGCCTTCATGCAGGATGGAGGAGGACATGAAAAGGAACGCATCCAAAGAGAAGAGAGGGAAGCGGGGAAGAAGAAAGGGATCAGCAGAAAGAGATGGGAAGGGGGACAAAAGAAAAAGAGAAGGAGCTTATGATCAAAATACATTATGTACAAACACAAGACCTGAGTTCAATCCCCATGACCCAACTACAAAGCGGGGTATGGGCTGGAGAGATGGCTCAGTGGTTAAGACGGTTGCCTCCAGAGCCAAAGGACTCAGGTTCAATTCCCCAGCACCCACCTAAAGTAGTTGCGCGAAGTGGTCCATGCATCTGGCTGCAGGCTATACTCCACCCATATACTCACTCTTTGTCTGCATCTCTCTGTTACAAATTAAATAAATAAGTGGAACATGGCCATGAACTCCTATAACCCCAGTGCTGAGGGGGGCAAAAACAGGAAGATCCCTGGGCTTTGCTGGTCAACCAGTCTAGCTGACAAATAGCAATCCTGGAGTTCAATGAAATGAGGACGAATTCAGGAGAACAACGCCTGGCACAATCACACGTGTACCTGCACACACATGCATACACCACACACACATTGCACATACTACACACACACACACAAATCAATCATCAATCATAATAATCAATCCGTCAATCAAAAGAAACTGAACAAGCATGGAAGATCTCAGAGCTTCCAGAGACTTTCTCCCCTTGGTAATAGACATGTCAGTTTTCACTGTTGTCGCTCACATAGCAATAGTTACCTCTCGTCTCATGAACTCTCTCCCCCTGCTGCACACACACCAACTCCCTCTGCACCTACAGTGACCGAAGTCCCCGTTGCTTTCTGAGGTTTGGAGAGGCTTCACTGACCTGGGGAGTTCTTGGAAGCCAAACTCCACAACTAAGTTTCAAGATTTGTCAGTCCTGTTAGAATGAATGCTCTAGATCATTCATTCATCCAAACAAAGATCTGTTGAGTATCAACTGTTTCCAGAGACAGTTCAATCACTTGGATACATAAGTTAAAGGAATATGGGGCTGGGGAGATGGCTCAGTGGATAAACCACTGCCTTGGAAATCCGAAACATGAAAATCCCAGCACTGTGGGGGCAGGGATGGGGAATCCCTGGGGTTGGCCAGACAGCTAGTCTGGCCTACTTGACGAAGTCCAGATTAATGAGTGATGCGGATTGGATTTGAAAAAGGACACTGGAGGTTGTCCTTGGCTCCACTTTCACACACAAGACCATCCACACTTGTGCACTTACACACACACACACACACACACACACACACACACACACACACACACACACGATCACACACACAGAGAAGGAAAAAATACGGAGCCCTATCCCAGGATAATGAGGACAACACCATAAGAAAGACAGGAAGTGTCTCATGGAACAGATGTGCTGGTCACTCTGCAGAGAGGGGGTAATAGTAGCAGGAAAGACCCAGAGACCTTTAAATGCTATTTTATTTATTAACTCTCTGAGAGAAAGTAAATGGACATGCAAGGGCCTCTTGTCACTACTTCATGAACTCTAGACCCACACACCACTTTGTGCATCTGGCTTTATGTGAGTACTGGGGAATCAAACCTATAATGACAGGCTTTGCAAGCAAGCGCCTTTAACTGCTGAGCCATCTCTCCAGCCCTGAACTGAGCTCTGAAAGCCCGACAAGAAGTTAGAGAAGAGGAGAAAGGGCACTCTCGGTACCAGAAAGAGAATGGGTCTAGGCAAAGGCTGAAAGGTGCAGGAGGTGAGGAGATCAGCAGGTGGTTCACCACCAACAGTTATACTGTTGAGTGAGACTGGAGTCCCTTCTGGTGAGAACACCTGTAATCCCCACACTCAGAGGGCTGAGGCAGGGTACAAAAGCCCTGCTGAAGTGACAGGAAGAGATCTTGCCTGGAAAACAAAAAAAGAACAAAAGGGAACCCACAGGAAGGGAATGATCCTCCCACCCTTCATTTGACCTTGCTACTAAGCTGGTCTTGCATGCCCAGTACATAGGGCACGTGGCATATTGCCCTCTGCTCTAATGATGCCCAGGCCCCTCTACGCAGCCCCTCACTGCCACTCCAGGCTGGTTCTAAGCGCCCCTTCACTCCTCTGCACCCACATAGCCTCACATTTGTGTGCTTGGCTCTGATTCGCAGCAGAGGGCAGAAGAGGCCCAAGTATAATTTGGACAATTTCATCCCAGTTAGATTAAAAATAAACCTGGACGCAGTCCTGGGCGTGCAGCTTCCCCATCAACATACCTGGGAATCCAGAGATCTCATCACAAATGCAGAAACACAATAAAAGGTGCTTGCCTGCAAAGCCTGACCCCCTGGGTTCAATGCCCCAGTGCCCACGTAGAGGCAGATGTGAAGCTGGCGGCAGGAGGCCCAGCGCATCCATTCATTCTCATTCTCTCTCTCTCTCTCTCTCCCCTCAGTCTCTCTTTCTCTATTTTCACTCTATTTATTCTCTCCCAGATAAATAAAATGAAAAATGAAAAACACAAAGACACAGGTCAGCGGAGGAAGCTCTCTGATCATTTCCTCCCATGTAGATGCCAATTTCAGGAACCCGAGAAATCAAGACATGCTAGAGCACCGAGGTCTGACTTCTAACCACAGTTAGAAGTCTGGTTCAAGGGGCTGGAGAGATGGCTCAGCGGTTAAGGCACTCGCCTCCAGTGCCTAAGGCCCTGGGTACAATTCCCCAGGACCCACATAAGCCAGACCCACAAGGTGGTGACCCTGGTGCGTTCTCTCTCTCTCTCTCTCTCTCTCTCTCTCTCTCTCTCTCTCTCTCTCTCTCCTTGAAAAATGAATAAATAAAATATTTTAAAAAAAGAAGTCTGGTTTAAGAAGGGAGAGGCTGCAGTCAGAGAAGGCAGGGAGTCTGTTGGAGCTGCGTGAATCCGGTCCTCACCACTTGCTCAAGGCAAGAGTTCCTGATGAGAGGGGTCTCCGTGGTGATGCCTCACATTCATCGTCAACTTGACTGGGTTCGAAATCCTGGAAGAGACTGTGCATGCCTGGAAGGGGTTTCCAGAGAGGTTTAACCAAGCTGGGAAGACCCACTCTGAATGTGGACGGCATCATCTTATGGAACTGACTCAAAAGGAGAAAAAATACAGGACTAGGAGATGGCCTGAGTTTGGAGCCCCAGCACCCACATAAATGCCAGACGTGGTTGGGTACATCTGTAATCCCAGTGCCGGAGAGGCGAAGACAGGGGAACCCTCAGGCCTACTGGCCAGCTGGTCGAAGCGAATCTGTGAGTTCAGTAAGAGACTGACTCTCAGAAAGCAAGATGGAGACATGACATCAGACGCCAACCTCTGGCCTCCACACACACATACATGCAAGAACCTGCACCTCAGTATCTCTGTGTCCATACATACATACATACATGCATACATGCACACAGCACACACATACACACACAGCTGAGTACCACCACTCCCATCTCTCTCTCTGCTTCCTGACTGCACCTGCCTGCAGCCATGTCTTCCCCTACTCAGTCAACTGAACCTCAAACTGCGATCCCAGATAAACCCTTCCTTCCTTAAATTGCTTTATTTGGTATTTTTTTTCCCCTTGACGTAGGGTCTCACTCTAGCCCAGGCTGACCTGGAACTCACTCTGTAGTCCCAGGCTGTTCGCCTCACACTCCCAACAATCCTCCTATCTCTGCCTTCCAAGCGCTAGGGTTAAAGTTTGCCACCACGCCCGGCACGCTTTAAATATATATCATTTTTAATTTTTTGGTTTTTTTTTTAAGCAAGGGTCTCACTCTAGCCCAGGCTGACCTGGAACTCACTCTTCTGGCCCAGGCTGGCCTAGAACTCATGGCGATCCTCCTCCCTTAGATTACTGAGTGCTGGGATGAGAGGCAGGCGCTATCACACCTGGCACTTTCAATTGCCTTGGTCAGGTGTTTTGTCACAGTGACAAGAACAGACAGTCACCAGCACACTTACCTTGCCACTCGTCCTCGAAGATCTCCCAGACCAGAGAGCTGGCGGAGCTCCAGTGTCTTTAAGGCAGAATTAGTCCCGTAGCTGATGTTGTCCCTGGCACGGATCTGTTCCTGGAGCACCTGAGTGACACAAAGACCACGCGGAGGTCAGTGGCACATCCACAGGTGACCACAGAAGCCCATTGTACTTTGGGAGGGAATGCAAATGTCTGACTCGCTTTTTCATTAAAAGTTCCTTTTCTTATTAGCTATTGAGGATTTTTAGAAAATTATTTCTTTGCAGAGAGAGAGAGAGAGAGAGAGAGAGAGAGAGAGAGAGCGAGAGAGAGAGAGAAACTTGGGATCAAATCCAGAGCTTTGCATATGCTGGGCAAGGGCTCCATCACTGAACTAGGGTTTCCTTGAGGATAGGTTCCCAGGTATCTATTTGCTTCTACCACGTTCTAGAAATCTGATGAGATCTGTTATACTAGTAACTTGCAGTCCCGTTTGTAAATGAACTGGGAAGCCAAGATGTAATTATGTGCCCATATAGTGTTGTGGTGTTTGTTTGTTTGTTTGTTTGGTTGGTTGGTTGGTTTTGAGGCAGGGTCTTACTCTAGCCCAGGAACTCACTCTGTATGTAGTTCCAGGCTGGCCTCGAACTCACAGCGATCCTCCTCCCCCTGGCTACTGAGGGCTGAGGTTAAAGGTATGCGCCACCATGCCCAGCCACACGAAGAGTTTTTGAGGTCAAGTATTACATATAGAATAGTGCTGCACTTATACTTTTAAGGATTATCAATCATGCTAATAAAAATCAAAAATTGAGAATATAGTTTGTGTTTTTCCTTACTGGAAAACTGGATGAAGTGACAGGAATATAGTAATATATATGCTATATATTATATATGAGATATGAGATATATATATGTATATATAAAATATATAACACATATTTCACTGCAAATGGAATTACCACTGCAAATGGAATCTGGAATTACCAGACCCGTTATTTCCGGTAGCTTCCAGCTTTTTCTGAATGAACTTTCTCTATCACCTATGAATGACAAAACCTTAGTCATCAGAACTCATCCCTGCAAAGAGACTTGAGATCTGACTAACCCAGTTCTGGCACTCTCCCACTAATGAAGAGACTCGCTCTCTAATAGGAAGTAACACCTGTTAGACACAGTGATTGGAAACACTTAGCTTTCTGGCTGGAATTCTCCAAGCCTTTGTTTATGATAAGGCCCAAGACTGATGGTCCTAAAATCCCTTTGGGGTGCACAGGTATAACACATATGAGTCCCAATCCCAATCCAAAGAAAACCAGAGCTTCCATGTGGACACTGAAGGTGCAGAGAACACCCCTAAAGCAAGGTCCAGGACTCCAGAACACAGCCAAGGTCATGACTAGCCTTCCTGTGGGCTGCTTTTCAATCCCTAAGACAATGGAAAGCGATTCACAAAAGAAGGGTTAAAACAATTGCACAGCACTTTTTTGCTGCTTTGTTTTGATGTGTGTGCTGTGTACACGTGTGTGTGCACTTTGTTCATGACACCAACATCATGTGAACACACATGCTGAGGCCTGAGGAGAACACTGGGTTTCCTTCTTTATTGTTCTTTTCTTGTTAATAAAATATTTTATTTTCGGGCTGGGGAGATGGCTCGGCGGTTGGGGCGCTTGCCTCCAGTGTCTGGGGCCCCGGGTTCGGTTCCCCGGGACCCACGTGGGCCAGGTCCACAGGTTGGTGGCCCTGGTATGCTCTCTCTCTCTCTCTCTCTCTCTCTCTCTCTCTCTCCCTCTCTCTCTCTCTCTCTGCTTGAAAATGAGTAAATAAAATAAAGAAAATAAAAAAAGAATATTATGATGGGAAATATTTCATTCTCAGAAAGAATTAAAAAATATTTTATTTTCAAGCAGAGAGAGAGAGAGAGAGAGAGAGAGAGAGAGAGAGAGAGAGATTATGGGCATGCCAGGGCCTCTAGCCATTGCAAAAGAATTCCAGATGCATGCACCACTCTGTGCATCTGGCTTAAGTGGATACTGGGGAACCAAACTCAGGTTGTTAGGCTGTGCAGGCAAGTGCCTTCTACTGCTGAGCCATCTCTCCAGCCCCTCTTTGTTGTTGTTGTTTTTTGTTTGTTTTGTTTGAGATAGGGTCTCACTCTAGCCCAGGCTGACCTGGAATTCACAATGTAGTTTCAGGGTGGCTTTGAACTCATGGTGATGCTCCTACTTCTGCCTTCCATTTTATTCTTCTGAGACAAAGTTTCTCACTCAACACAGAGCTGCCATTTTCAGTCAGACTCGCTGACCAGAGAGCTCCTGATTCTCCAGTCTCTTCCCCCCTGAATGGACATATCCAGCTGTTTACTGGGGCTTTTTACTTTTTTTTACTTTTTTTGCTGGGGAGTCAAACCCAGAGACTCTCAGGCCTTCTCAGGCCTTCATGTTCACACAGCAAATGCTCTTACCCACTGAGCCACCCTCCAAGCCCCCAAAACGTATTTTTGAATTTCATGTGTATGTGTGTGTGTCTGTGTGTGCACGCGAGTGCGCACACATGCGAGTCTAGAAAAAGACCTCAGATGACATTCCTCACGAATACTGTCCTCCTTTTTTTTCTTTTTTTGTTTTTGAGTCAAAGTCTCTCATTGGCTTGGAGCTCACTGGTCAGGCTAGCCCGGCCATGAGTTTGAGGCCAGCCTGAGACTATATTGTGAATTCCAGGTCAGTCTGGGCTAGAGTGAGACCCTACCTCAAAAACCCAAACCAAAAAAAAATTAAAAATAAAAGTAAAATTTTAAATGTATGAAACTAAAAAATGTATCAAAAACCCCAAAGGCACAAGTTGGCTCTTCCTGAACTAACTGTTCAGAAGTGATGAGGTAGAAACTATTCACAATGTTCATGACTTTTACCCAGTAACTAAGGACAGAGATGTGTCCCCAGTGAGGTGCCCACACAAACTACTTTATAAGCTGTCACATGCAAACACACAGAGGTTCACCAAGGGCTTTTGAAAACAAGGGGAAATGTGTACCATTTAATATTAAGCAAAAAGAAAGAGTAGAATATAAACACACAGCCTAATTCCAGCTGTGTACTAAGAAACTTCTAAAGTACTAGAATGTTAACATTTTGGCTATTAATATTTGTGATGATAGTTGATACCTCTTTTTTTTTTTGCATTTCCCACAATGGGCATATATTATTCTTATAACCAGAATAAAATATGGTTTTTTAAATGCTTAGAAATAAGAAAAGGCCATTTACTTTTCAGAATTCTTATGCTGATGAATAAGGTATTGTATTAGAAGTTCTTTGAAGAATACAGGAAGGAAAAATATGAGCTTAACACAGTATTCATATTTCTATAAAGTTATGTAAAAAACAGAAGGCATTACCAAGCTTATTATTTCAAGTAATTCTAGAATTAAGCCGTAGAAAACCAGTGAAGTCAGGAATGTACCATTTTGGAACAATAAATCACCATGATACATTTTCTTTGGAAAGGTTATATAACTTCAGTCAATCATCAATAGTCCCTTATTGTCAATTCATGGGACTATTTTTTTTGTTTGCTTTGTTAGCTTTGGAGGACTGCTAGCCGCAGAAACACTGCAGAGTGATACAGTGAGTGCAGCCAGGGACCGAGCGATAAACATGCTTCAAGTCCACCAAGAGAAGAGACCAGCCACGCTGAAAAAATGGACTCCTGTCTTCTATTTGTTTCTAAGACGCTGCCTGTCTTTCCAGGGAACCCCCTCTTCCTAAAGCCAGCACAGAACAGGGGCTCCCATGGAAGCCTCCATGGGCTCTGTAATGGCATTTATAGAGGTGTAGTATTCCCTGCCCTGAATTGCTGGGCTCCGCCAGGAAAGAAAGCTCTCCAACTCTGCCTAGGTTGGTGTGTGCACTACACAGAGGTCCATCTGCCCAGTGCAGACCTCCCCCCACCATCCCCACCAGCTCCAGGGGCTCGGGAGATGGCTCAGCAACTGAAGGCAAATGCTTGTAAAGCCTGAGTTCAATTCCCCAGCACCCACCCCAACGCCAAGTGCAGCATGCGTCTGTGGCCCAGCACACCTATGCCAATGGGAGGCAGAGCCAGGAGAATCAGGCTCACGGGCAGCCTGGCAGTTCATTTACAGCAACAAGAGACCCTGTTTCTGAAAACACTGGAGTCCAGACACTCAAAGTTGTCCTCTGATCTCCACAAGACTCCATAGACCATGGCATGAGTGTGCGCGCACACACACACACACACACACACACACACACACACACTGAGTCAAAACAAATGAATCATTTTTCAAAACATCTCCATTTCCAGCCTCATGTACAGAACTGACTTTGTTTTTCTTTTTTATTATCTTTTATTATCGAGGTAGGGTCTTGCTCTAGCCCAGGCTGACCTGGAATTCACTGTGAAGTCTCAGGGTGGCCTTGAACTCACAGGGATCCTCCTACCTCTACCTCCCAAGTGCTGGGATTAAAAGTGTGCTCCAGAACTGACTTTCTGATATTTGGATTTTCAATGAGCTCATAAAACCTGCCGGTCCCAAACAGGAGTCCCTACCTCCGACATTCACAAAGAACTGTCACTTCTATCTCCAAAATAAATCCAGAATCCGCCTACTTGTCCCCAAGTCTGAGCGGCTGTCACTTCCTCCCTGCTTTGCTGCAGTCGCCTTGTCTGCTCACTTCCTTTCTTGGTTTGGTTTCGTGGTGCTCAACATCAAACTGGGGGCCCCATGCACTCGGGGAGCCCACCTCTGAGCTACATTCCCCAGCGCCTCTCTTCCACCAGTTGCCAGAACGAACCCTTCTGAAACAGAAATCGGTCTATAAACTCCATGGGGGAAAGGGCTTTTAATCTTGCTTATTCATAAATGTATGCCCAGCACCAAGAGTATAAATGAATCATGGTGAAGCAAACCTGTAAACCTATGCTTGGGAAAATAAGAAGTTCAAGGTCATCCTTGGATACATACAGAATTCAAGGCCAAACTAGGCTACCTGAAATCCTGCCTCAAAAATGAAAGAAAGGAGGCTGGGGAAATTGCTTAGTGGTTAAGACACTTACCTGCAAAGCAGAAGGACCTGAGTTCGATTCCCCAGTGCCCACATAAAGCCAGATGTACAAGGTGGTGCATGCATCTGGAGTTTGTTTGCAGTGGCTGGAGGCCCTGGCATGCCCATATATTCTCTCTCTCTCTCTCTCTCTCTCTCTCTCTCTCTCTCTCTCTCTCTTAAATAAATAAATATTTTTAAAAAGAAAAGAAGCTGGAAGATCAGGACTGAGCAGAAAGTTGACCTCTGACCTCCACACATACTGTGTGTGCCCACAGTCACACGCACACACATACACAGTAAATAAATGAATTAACTTTAAAAAAACATATAGCCCTCTGTCAACAGAACTGACTGACCATTCAGCTCTCTGTCTTCCTCCCCTCACAGAGTCAAGTCTAGTGGGCAGAGTGACAACAGGCAATTTGGAGGGGGAGGATGTAGCTCAGTCGTTGGGTTCTTGATCAGCATGTGCAGGGTCCTGGGTTCCTTCCCAGCTCCACGGCCCCTCTACACCACATTTGTTCTGGATGATAATCAACAAAGATCTCCCAAATCCTTCTACTCAGGGACTATGGGGCCAGATCACCCGGCTGTAGGCTGGGATCCCCTGTTGGGAAAAATGTACAAAACCAGTAGCCAGAACTCTCACCACAAGAGGGCTGGAGGCACACTGAACCAAGCTCCTGTCCTTCGGTTCAGCCAGCTGTTAACACCTCTGCCTCCCTTCTGTTTTGACCTGCTGAGAACCCCTAGCATTGCACTCAGCCCATGTGAGAAGCTCTGCCGGCGCCCACCTACAAATTAATAAACAGTGGACAATACAGTTTCCCACCCAAGTCAATAAGGCACTATGAAGTCTGAGCTGTGGGACCCTGCTAAGGGGCATGGAGGATGTAGGGTTTTGCTGAGTCTGGCAGGCTTCTGGGACTGTCTCCCTCTGATAAGGAAGTTAAGGCAAAGTCTGAGGGCCCCTATAAATCTTAGCAATCCTGAACACTCCAGCCCCCAGGCAGGCCACAGCTGTGCCCTGAGATAAGCAGGCAACTCAAGGCCTAAACTTAGTCCAGCTGCAATAACATACCTAAACAATAAGGTTACATTTCCTCTGCTGACATCACCATTCTATACATGTCTATTATACATGTATAGAGTCACATAGCCCCCTCAATTTATCTATGCAAAATAGGTATCCAAAGGATATTGGCCCCTACCAATCAAACTCATGAGATGTCCACAGATCTTGCCCCTACCAATCTCCTTGCTTCCTATGCTTCTACCTCTAACTTTCCTCTATATAAAAAATTGTTCTCTATACGATAAACGAGAACTGCCCACTGCCGCGTTCTCCCGGGCAACTATGCCCTTTGGCTCACAGCTATTCCAAGCCTCTGCTCACCCAGCTCCATGGACGAACAGGGAGTTGATGCGCGCTGCAACTCCCTAACTCACCCACGGACCCAGACTGAGCAACATGGAAGAACCCATTGCCTGGTTCCCACAGGTCAAAGGTACAACCAATCCCAAAAGGATAGGGGTTCCAAGCTACTCTTCCAGCTTTTCGACTAGCACAGAAGGGGATGTTATGGGCTGTCTACCAGTGCTTGGTTTCCAGGGCATGGTAACTGCTTTCATCAAAGACAGGACGGATAATCTGGACATGCATAATTCATGGCTGACTATATTATCATTCTCCTAAAATGATAATGATGGTGATAATTTGTGGAAAATTTCTGAGACATCCAATAACTGATGACACACGTCCATATCACAGAAGGAAAACTGCTACCGGAGACCATGGGTGGAGACATACTGAAATAATAAATCCTCCACCCAACACTTGTCAAGCACCCCCTGAGTACTAGTACCTAAGTCATCCGGTTTCACATTGGAATTTGCTTACATAATCATGAGGTTTGGGAAGGAACAAGGACCCTAGAGCTTTCGACGATGAAATATTTATTGAGCTCCTACTATGTGCTGTTCTTATAGGTACTGAAAATGGAGAAGTTTTGACTCAGTTCCAGTTCATGGGGACGCACAGGCTAGTGGTTTGACACTATTTTGCTCCCCATTTCTTCCTGTTGGGCTGGAGTGGATGTAAAATGACCCTGTTAGCTTCATGTGTTTGAACACTTGGTGGCCCTGTTAAAGAAGGCTGTGGAAGCCTTGCTGGAGGAAGTGTGCCACTTGGGGCTGAGTGTTGAGGTGGCACAGCCCAGCCTACCTGCACTTCTCTCTGTCTCTCTCCTTCCTTTCTGCAGATGTGAAGATGTGATGCTGCATTCCTGCTCCTGCCATGCTTTCCTAGACTCTACCCCAGAGCTGTAGCCAAGAGAACTCCTTCCTGCCTCTCTCCTGATGTTTTGTCCCAGCAATGAGAAAAAGTAATCCAATGGTCTGTAACTATCCAGAGCCACGTGGTAGAGAATAGCAAAGACTTCTATGTCCACACATCTACCAAATACAGAATGTATATATATATATATATATCCCTTTCCCCTGCTGCACCTGGAGCCTGAGGCAAACTTGGTACAATGAGAATGGCTATAGCTTTAATTTTGTAACACAAATTACTTACAGTCATGATTTTTTTTTTCCGAGGTAGGATCTCACTCTAGCCCAGGCTGACCTGGAATTCACTATGTAGTCTCAGGTTGGCCTTGAACTCACGGTGACCCTTCTACCTCTGCTTCCTGAGTGCTGGGATTAAAGGCATGCGCCACCACCACGCCTGGTTTACGGGTCCTGATTCTTAACAAAACAATGCCCAGTAAGATTTTGCTGAACGAACAGAAAAAACAAGCATAAGCCAGTAATAAAAATCGCAAAAAGTCAGGCAATTTACAGAAGAAATTCATTAAGAATCTATAGACATAAATAAGTAAAAAATAATAAATAAATAAATACATGGTGGGGCCTGGTGGCACATGCCTTTAATCCCAGCATTTGGGAGGCACAGGTAGGAGGATCCATGTGAGTTCGAGGCCAGCCTGGGACTACAGAGTGAATTCCAAGTCATGACATACATATTCCTTCTCTGCAAAAGAAATCATTCTCTCATTTGCATAATTTGTATAATATGGAGAAAGGAGGGGAGAGAGAAGGATAACTTGCTGGGCTGAAGATGTGTGGCTCAGTTGGTAGAGTGCGTGCCCAGCATACAGGAAGCCCTAGGTTTGATTCCCAGCACTGGATTGAACCTGGCATTGTGGCACAGGCCTATAATCCAAGCCTTGAGAAGTGGAGGCAGGAGGATCAGAAGCTATATGGAGATCATCTCAAAAATGCATAAATGAATCCATTTTTAAAAATAAACAAGCTTGCTTCTACTCTCCGCCATGAAAGGCTACAAGAAGACAGATAGCAGATGAGCCTGGGCGCATTTAGGGTGCTCTGGGCCATAGACAAGGAGACAGTTATCTATGAACCAGGAAGCAGGGTCTCTGACCTTGAACTTCCCACTCACTGGGACTGTGAGAAATAATTTTCTGTTATTTGAGCCATACTGTCTGTGGTAATTTGTCACAGCAATGCAAACTGACTAATAATACAACACTGATTTCATTATTTAATTTAGTTTCAAGCAGAGAGAATGAGAGAGAGAGAGAATGCCAAAGCCTCTAGCCACTGCAAACAACTCAGATGCATGCGCCACTTTGTGCATTTGGTCTGCATGGGTGATGCAGAATTGAGCCTGGGTCGAGTGCCTTAACCACTGAGCCATTTCTCCAGCCCCTGATTTCATTTTGATCGGTCTATAGCTACAGTGTAGCGACTCTGACGTCTCACAGGAATCTTAATTTTGGTCATGTTTGGGCAGACATGCTTAGGTACGACATACATCCAAATCCATAGAATTAAAGTTTCATAGTAGCATCTTAAATTTCTAAGTGTCCTTGTCGTTACTTAAACATATAGTTATTACCAGTTATAAAACAGTAAACATTCAAATACCCAAAGTAAATCCTCCGCCCAAATTAGATTTTATTCCGTTTTCCTTCTCTACAACGGAAATCATTCTTCTCATTTGCAAATTTTGCATACTCTAAAAATACATGTAAGTGGAAGAGGGTTCTGTCTGGGAAAGGCAAGAATAATCATTATATAAAATGTGTTTCAGATGTTGGAAAAACACACAGAATTGCGATTTGAAACTCACGACAATTGAGAATTGTTCACAAACGGAGTGAAACGTATTTGGGGAAAACAACCAGCCAAGCATGAAGTGACAAGTGCCCCTGGGTCCTTAGGTATGTTTGCAGATCCTCAAAGAGGTCCCCGGAAAGCCTCCTCAAAAGAACCATGGCGCAGGGAACCACCCAATGGAAATGAAAGGCAGAACAGACCAGCTTCATCCAGATCTTTCTAAAGGGACAGAAAGCAGAGAATGGCTGCCGAGGCAGGAACATGGGAGAATTAGTTTCATACCCTGAGTTCCGGACGAGCTTCCAAGGAGGTAAATAGCAAAGAGAATGGTGGACTGGAAAGAAGGCTCTACAGTTAGAGGCACTTGCTTGCAAAGCCTGCTGTCCCAGGAACGATTTCCCAGGCTCTACGTAGAGCCAAACACACAAAATGGTATATGTGTCTGGAGTTTGTTTATAGGGGCAAGAGGCCCTGGTGCACCCATCTTCCCCGCACCCCCCCTCCTTGCAAAGAAATAAAAAATATTTTTTAAATATTGGGACATAAGAAAATACAACAAAACTGGAATGTAGCGGAGAGGGAGAACGCCTAACTGGCAGAGTAAGCTAAGAATTTGATTCCCAGCTCAAGAAACAATTGACTTATGTCCTTCAAAGGACGTCATAGAAAAATGAAGACAGTCATGGAACACACAGAAAGTATGTGTAGGGCTGGAGAGATGGCTCAGCGGTTAAGGCACTTGCCTCCAGTGCCTGAGGCCCCAGGTTCAATTCCCCAGGACCCACATGGGCCAGACCAAAAAGGTGGTGGCCCTGGTTTCTCTCTCTCTCTCTCTCTCTCTCTCTCTCTCTCTCTCTCTCTCTCTCTCTCTCCCTGCTTGAAAATGAATAAATAAAATATATATATAAAAAAGAAAGTATGTGTAAGTCGCATTTCCAGTGAGGAACTTGGATCTGAGCTCTGTGATAAGATTATAAAATGATAGAAGCCGGAGGAGGGCTGGGAGAGGGCAATTCAAGGCTCCTGCTTCAAAGCCTGGAGACCTGCGTTCTAGCTTCCCCAGCACCCACAGAAAGCCAGATGCAAAGAGGGGCAGATCCTGTGATCCCAATGTGCCTATGGCCTTGGGGGGGGGGGGGCAGGAGAATTCGAAGCTCACAGGCCAGACTGGCACTTGTTTGTGCTGGTAAAAAGGAAGAGAGTGCAGACACCTCGAGGTTGTCCTGACCTCCACATCAACCCCTTGGCATGTCTGTGCTCACACACACACACACACACACACACACACACACACACACACACAAATAATTTAAGAAGAAAAGTTAACTCTCCCAGGAACAAGGAATTCAATCAAATAATCCAATGTAAACGTGAGTTCTGGAGCTAGAGAGATGGCTCAGTGGTTAAAGCACTTGCCTGCAAAGCCTAGTGACCAAGTTGCATCTAAAATGCTGGGGATCGATTGCAGTGACAGGCGGCCTGGTGAGCCCAGTTTCTGTCTCTGTCTCTCTCTCTCTCTCCTTGCAAATAAATAAATAAATAATTTTTTAAATAAGTGAGTTCAAGCCTAAGGAGATGGCTCACTGGATAAAACACTTGCCACGCAGCGTGAGTGTCTGAGTTCAGCATCCACGTAAATGCTGGGGAAGGGTTCCAGGTTCAAGTGCAAAATCCTGCCTTGATAAATGAATAATTAATAAATGAATAATAAATATAAAGTGGAGAGTCACCAAGCTAGGCGTTGAATGCCAACCTCTGGCCTCCATATGCATGAACACACATGTGCATACCACTCACACACGTGTGAACGTGCACACGCGCACACACACCACATCTGATGCATCGACAACCTTGTACTAACTGAAGCAAGCCATCGGAAAAAATGCAGATATACAGCCAGGCGTGGTGGTGCTCGCCTTTAATCCCAGCGCTCGGGAGGTAGGAGGATCACCGTGAATTCGAGGCCAGCCTGAGACTCCAGAGTAGTAAATTCCAGGTCAGCCTAGGCTAGAGTGAGGCCCAACCTCGAAAAACCAAAAAAAAGCAGATATATGATTTGAGATACATGAGACAGGGAGAATATACAAGTCACAAAGTCACAGAAACAGAAAATAAAAAATAGAGGTTTCCAAAGGAGGAGGAATGGAATTAAGAGTTTCTCTTTGGAGGGCTGGAGAGATGGCTCAGCGGTTAAGGCACTTGCCTCTGGTGCCTAAGGCCCTGGGTTCAATTCCCCAGGACCCACATATGTCAGACCCACAAGGTGGTGGCCCCGGTATACTCTCTCTCTCTCTCTCTCTCTCTCTCTCTCTCTGCTTTAAAAATGAATAAATAAAATATTAATAAAATAAAATAAATAAGGGCTGGAGAGATGGCTCAGCGGTTAAGGCACTTGCCTCCAGTGCCTAAGGCCCTGGGCTCAATTCCCCAGGACCCACATAAGCCAGACCCACAAGGTGATGGCCTTGGTGCTCTCTCTCTCTCTCTCTCTCTCTCTCTCTCTCTCTCTCTCTCTGTATTTCTCTGCTTGAAAATGAATAAATAAAATATTAAAAAAAAGAGTTTCTCTTTGGGGTTGATGAAAAGGCTTTTGCTGGAGCCATCTTGTTCCTAGTAATCTGCCCAAGAGAAATAGTTTCCCATAACAAAGACATGGTGGACACAAAGACTCATAACAAATTCACTGATAATGACTAAAATCTGGAAACACTTCAGCTGTCTGTCAATGATACAGGCATGGCATATCCTCACAACAGAACGGTGCTCACACATAAAGTCAACATGACGGGTGTGTTGGCGTGGGTGACACTCCAGGAGACGTGAAAGCCGTCAGATGCCTTCATCCTATGTGACCCTATTTTCATTAAATGTCCGCAGATGACAAATATATAAAGGAAGAATGTAGACGAAAGTCTGGCTGGAGAGGAGGGGAGTGTAACTTGTGTGAATTTTGGGAGATGGTGACAATATCCTAAAACGGAGTGATGTACATAGCTGTACAATTCTTATTTTTTTAATATTTTATTTATTCGTTTTCAAGCAGAGAGATACAGAGAGAGAGAGAGAATACCAGGGCCACCACCTTGTGGGTCTGGCTTATGTGGGTACTGGGGAATTGAACCCAGGGCCTTAGGCACTGGAGGCAAGTGCCTTAACCGCTGAGCCATCTCTCCAGCCCCATAGCTGTACAATTTTATGCATTTACTAAAAATACTTTAGCTGGGCACTCATTGGTGGGTCTTTATGATATTTAAATTATACTTCAATAAAGCTGTTTGTTTTGTGGGGTTTTTTTTTTTTATACAAAACTGGCTACAGATATAGCTCAGTTGGTAGCGTGCTTACCCAGCCTGCACGGAGCCCTGGATAGAACAGAACTGGGCATGTTGGCACACTTCTGTAATTTCAACACTGAGAAGGTGGAGGCAGGAGAACTAGGAATTCAAGGTCATGCCTGGGCTACATGAGACCCTGCCTCCAAACAAAACAGAACAAAAACTAGAAAATTCAAACCTGATCATGAAAGTATACTTCGTATACACTCCCTGAGAAAGGAAACGCAAGTTTTCCCCCAAAGTAGGGTCTCACTCCAGCCCAGGCTGATGTGGCATTCACAATGCAGTCCCAGGCTGGCCTTGAACTCACAGCGATCCTCCTACCTCTGCCTCCCGAGTGCTGGGATTAAAGGAATGCACCACCATGCCCGGCTTAATTATCTTTTATTCACGTATCTGGTAACACACATGAAAGATACTGACAGGAGGGATGAAGGCCTCAGCCCCAGTTCATCGGAAGCTTTCTGAACTAAATTCCATGGTCCCTGTTGTTACCCAAAAGCCAGCAGTAAACTTATTTACAAATTCTAAAAATAGACAACCCTGGTCTCTCATTGGGCCCATTTCAGAGCAAAATACACCAAAAAGAGGGGTCTCAAGAAGCAATTCACCTGCCTGAGCTGTTGAAAAACACACTTGAACATATGTAATCACCTAGAAGCATTCCCTCTGTAGCGGCAAAGGCTGACCTAGTAATTGGTGTAACAACTGTCTCCAGAGTGTGAAGGGTTTTGCAGGCAAACTTTTTTTGTGCAGTTCTAAGTGGAGACTGAGAAGCAAACAAAACAAGATGATTTAATAATCAGCAAGGTAAATTTAGAATAGGCACAAATAACAGTGACAGTAATTGCTATCAAATACCAAAATAAAGTTAACTAGGATATTTGTGTAAGCTGTTTCCCTGGTGATCATTAAGAAAAGACAGGACAGAACCCGGTGATGGTGGCACACGCCTGTAATCCCAGCACTCAGGAGGTGGATGCCAGAAGATCAAGAATTCTAGGCTAGCCTCCCTACATAGTGAGTTAAAGCCAGCCTGGGCTACATAAGACCATATATATATATATATATATATATATTCTGGGGTACAGTGACCAGTGACTTTAATCCCAGCATTCAGGAAGGAGGTAGATGCTGGGAGATCAGGAATTCAAGGCTACATAGTGAGTTAGAAGCCAGCCTGGGGCTGGAGAGATGGCTTAGAGGTTAAGGCACTTGCCTCCAGTGCCTGAGGCCCCTGGTTCAATTCCCCAGTACCCACATACACCAGACCCACAAGGCAGTGATCCTGGTGCCTTCTCTCTGTCTCTCTGTCTCTGTCTCTGTCTCTGTCTCTGTCTCTCTCTCTCTCTCTCTCTCTCTCTCCTTGAAAGATGAATAAATAAAATATTTTTTAAAAAAGAAGCCAGCCTGAACTACGTAAGACTCTCTCTGTCTCTCTGTCTCTATATCTATCTATCTATCTATCTATCTATCTATCTATCTATCTATCTATCTATCTATCTTGGGGTCTAGTGACTTTAATCCTAGCACTTGAGGGGCTGAGGTAGGAGGATTGCCTTGAGTTTAAGGCTAGCCTGGGTTATAGAGTGAGTTCCTGGGCTACAGTGAAACCCTGCTGAAAAACACAAACACATTTATGTATACACACATATATATGTGCATGTTTATTTGTATATGGCTGGTGATATGGCTCAGTTGGTAGAGTGCTTCTTTAGTTAACATACACTATGCCCTGGGTTCAATCGACAGAATTTCATAAACTGGGTGTGGTGGGATGATATACCTATAATCCCAAGGCAGGAGAATCAGAAGTTCTAGGTCATCCTCAGCTACATAGCAAGTTGGGGTCCAGCCTGAGCTACTTGAGCCCTCGTCTCTATGAAAAGGGCTGGGAATATGACTCAGTGGAGAAAGTGCTCACTGCTCAAGCTGGAGTGCCTGAGTTTGATTCCCTGGAATCTCATGAAAATCCAGAAGCCATGAGGGGCTTCTCTTAAGACAGGAGAATTTCCAGACTGCCCACAGAGGAGGATATCCAACTGACCAGGGATAGGGAAGAGGGAAATAGGGGAACTGGAGACATCAACACATTTTTCCCTTATTAATTATGGATAATAAAAAAATAAAAGACAGGAGAATTTTCTGGGAGAGTAACGAGAGCAAACGAGGTAGACAGGCAAGACCCAACGTCTGGCCTCACAGGTTCAGCAAGGCACGCATGCACCTGCTTTCGTGCACACGTGAATACAGGCCAGGCAGAGCGCTCAGGCTCGAAATGCACTATGGACACCCAGATGGCATTGTACACCTGCACCGGGGAGGCAGAGGCCGGAGAACCGCTGGGAGTTCAAGGCCAGCCTGGGCTCCACGAGACACCGTCTCCAGGGGGGTCTCTGTGCAGAAGGCCGGCTGAGCTGCACACACCTTACCTCGATGTCCCGATTCAGCTGCTTGACGATGGCAGTTATGTTCCGGATGTGCTCCTCCAGGAACAGCCTGGCCAAGCGGTCGCCTCCGCCCTTGCTCTGCATCTTCTGCAGGCTGCTGACGATGTCGTCCTTAATCCGGAAGGCGTGCTCCACCAGGGCCGCCGTGGTCTTCTCGTGGCACAGGATCCTGTCTTCTAGCTGCTCCACGAGGCTCACCGAGGAGTAGGGTGCCATGGTCAGAGACTGGCTGTGTCGGGGCATGGTCCTCACTCGCCTGCAGAGGGGAGGCACCCACATCAGGAGGGGGGCTCAGTGGGAAAGGAAAGAAATCAAGCCAGACTCCCAGAGAAGGAAATGCAAACTGTCTATCTCTGTTGGTGATTGTGGCCAGAGACTTCATGGCTTCTAGCAGGTTCCATGCCCTCCAAGAGGAAGAGGCTGGCAGAATGGTCATATCTCCCCAGGAAAAGCCATGATAGATGGATGAGCTTGACTCAGATCTATTGACCTACTTGATTTCCTCATCCTGTCCTCAAGCAGGGTCTCGCTCTAGCCCAGGCTGACCTGGAATTCACTATGGAGTCTCAGGCTGGCCTCCATCCTCCTACCTCTGCCTCCAAGTGCTGGGATTAAAGGCGTGTCTAGCAAAACAGTCTACAAATGCCAGAGCCAGTGGCCACTATGAATGCAGCACATCAGGGATGCGGGGAACTCTGGGGACATGGACCAGGGAGTCACGACTCTGCTCCTCCTGTAAACAATCATCTGGGAAATCGGGTCCAGTTTTCTAAATAATCTGGGGTTTCAAAATGAGCCATGAGGGCTGAAGAGATGGCTGAGAGGTTAAGGCACTTGCCTCCAGTGCCTAAGGCCCTGGGTTCAATTCCCCAGGACCCACATAAACCAGACCCAAAGGTGGTGGCCCTGGTGTACTCTCTCTCTCTCTCTCTCTCTCTCTCTCTCTCTCTCTCTCTCTCTCTCTATCTCTCTATCTCTCTCTCTCTCTGCTTGAAAATGAATAAATAAAATAAAAATAAAATAAAATAAATTTTAAAAAAGATCCACGAAATTCAGATTTGTATGTGAATTTTTTTGTTTTATTTTTATTTTTGTTATTTCATTTTTCACATGCGTATGGTGGGTGGGTGCGCATGTGTGTGTGTGTGTGTGTGTGCAGGTTCGTGTTCATGTGTGCACACATGGGGGTGGAGGCCAAAGGTGTCTTTCTCAATTGCTCTCCACCTTATTTTTTTTTAATTTAAACATTTCATTGACAATTTCCCTAAGTCCAGACAATAAACCATGATCATTTCTTCCCACCAACCCAAGGTCCCCTTCCCAAATCCACCCTTCATTAAGCATCTGCTTTTTGCCAACTAAGCTCTCTTCTATTTGGATGTCATCATCTTTTCCTCCTATTAGGGATGTCTTGTGTAGGGAGTGTCAGGCAGTGCGAGGGCCATTTTGTGTCTGGAAGCTTTCATTGTAAGTTGCACTTCCTCTGGCTCTTACAATCTTTCTATCACCTCCTCCACACTGGACCCTGGGCCTTGCAGTCCACTTTAGTTTTTTAAATTCATTTGCACATATGTGTGCATGTGTGTGTTTGGGTGTGTGTGTATGTATGTGTGTGTGTTCGCGTGCACATGCACGGGAATGGGCACAGCAGGGCCTCTTGTCATTGCAAGCAAATGCCAGAAACTTGTACCACTTTTTTGTATCTGGCTTTATGTGGGTGGCTTGAGAATTGGACCCGGGCCAGCAGGTTTTATAAGCAAGCTCCTTTAATGCTGAGCCATCTTCCCAGCTCTCCCACTTGATTTTTTTGAGACAAGGTCTCTCACTGCTCCCGAAGCTTGCCAGTTCAGCTAGACCAATGAGTCTGCATGCCTTGTGGATCCTCCTATCTCTACCTTTTCAGGGCTGGACTACAGGTGCATGCACCTGGTATTTTATGAGTGCTGGGATCTGAACTCAGATCCTCACACTTGCATAGCAAGGGCTTTACCCACTGAGCCATCTCTCCAGTCACTTCGCTTAGTCTTTAAAGTTGACAAGTCGATTGGGGAGATCAGGTAGGCTTCACCTGATTACCCAGGGATGTAGGGATGGCTCAACATACAGAAATCGATTAATGTAATCCAGCACATTAAAAAACTTAACCATAAGAACCACATGGTCATTTCAATCGATGCAGAGAAGACCTTTGACAAAATTCAACATCACTTCATGATCAAAATGCTGGAGAGACTTGGCATAGAGGGCTTATGCCTAACATAATAAACACCTAAAGCTCAAATCATACTCAATGGGGAAAGACTCACATAGTTCCCACTAGAATCAGGAACAAGACAGGGGTGTCCACTCTCACCACTGCTCCTCAACATAGTGCTTGAAGTACTATCCCAAGCAGTAAGACAGGAGAAAGGCATAAAAGGGATACAAATTGGACATGCAGATGACATGAACCTATACATAACAGACCTGAAGGACAGGACCATAAAACTCTTAAAGGTGATAAACTCCTTCAGCAAAGTGGAAGGATACAAAATTAACACACAAAAATCAGTAGCCTTCCTGGGTGCAAATTACAAGCATACAGAAAAAGAAATCATCAAGACTGTTCCGTTTGCAATAGCCTCAAAAAAAATCAAATACCTTGGAATATCACTAACCAAGGATATAAACGACTTGTATAATGAAAACACACCAAAAAAACTCAAGAAGGAAATTGAGGAGGATATGAGAAGATGGAAAGACTTTCCATGCTCCTGGATAGATTGAATTAATATTGTGAAAATGGCAATCCATCCAAAAGCAATTTACAGATTCAATGCAATGCCAATAAAAATCCCAGCTTCATTCTTTTAAACATAGGAAAAATAATTTTAAAATTTATTTGGAATGGCAAAAGGCCTTGGATAGCCAAAACTAAGCTTCTCAGGAGGTCTCACCATTCCTGAACTAAAGATATACTACAAAACCATAATAACAAAAACAGCATGGTACTGGCATAAAAACAGACAGGTAGACCAATGGAACAGAATTGAAGACCCTGCCCTTAGTTGAGTAACTACAGCTAATTGATCTTTGACAAAGGTGCCAACAATGTTCACTGGAATAAAGATAGCATCTTCAACAATTGTGCTGGACCACTTGGATAAATATATGTTAAAATGAAACTAGACCCACTCCTCTCACCATGCACAAAAATCAACTCCAAATGGATTAAAGACCTCAACATAAGACCTGAAACTCTGAAAACCTTGAAAGAAAAATAGGGGGAACTCTCCATGACATAGAAATAAGGAAAAACTTCCTGAACATACCCCCTGTAGTCCAGGAATTGCAACCATCACTTAACCAATGGGATTTCATCAAGCTAAAAAGAGTCTGTACAGACAAACATACCATATAGGAGTCAATAGACCACCATCAGGTTGGGAGAAAATCTTTGCGAGCTATACCATGGACAGAGCTTACAAAGAACTAAAAAAATTAAGCAATAAAAAAAAAAACCAAATAGGCCCCTCAAAAAATGGGACACTGAATTCAACAGGGAATTCACAGAGGAGGAAACTCAAGTAGCCAATTCTCATTTAAGAAAATGTTTATCATCCTTAATCGTCAGGAAAATGCAAATCAAAACAATGAGATTCCACCTTCCTCCAGTCAGAATGGCAATCATTAAAAAAACCCACCAACAAGAATGTTGGTGAGGAAGGTGGGGTGGGGGAAGGAACCCCTATTCACAGCTGGTGGGAATGCAGACTTGTACAACAACCACTGTGGAAAGCAGTGTGGTGGCTCCTGAAACAGATGTATCTAGAGCTACCAAGGGACCCAGCTATCCCTCTACTGGGCATCTCCCTCAAGACTCCTCACTTCAGCACAGAGACATCTGCTCAACCATGTTTATAGCAGCTCAATTCATAATAGCTAAGAATAGGAATCAACCCAAATGCCCATCACTGGACGAATGGATATCAAAGTTGTGGTACATTGACACTATGGAATTCTACTCAGCAGTCAGGGAAAAAAATGACATAATGAAATTTAAAGAAAAGTGGATACGCTTGGAACAGATCATACTCAGCAAACGCACAAGAACAGAGTGACAAACGCTGCATATTCTCCCTCATCTGTGGTTCCTAACCAGGTTAAGCTTGAAGAGTAAAGCAGACCTGACATTTGACTTGAGAGACTGACAAAGGGGGTAGAAGGAATTGGGAGAGAAGGGGTTGGCGGGTGGCGGGAGATATACACTAATCTAAACCCATAATGAACTGATACCATAAAATATTTACTTCATACAGTAAGCTCTCGAGGAAATTGGGAGCATTGTCTGGTAAGCAGGGCTCTGAAGAGGGTGGGAGGAAGCCTATCCCCAGAACAAGAGGCTCTGGCCTGTAACTCCCTGTGTCCCAGTCATTGGTTACTTCCCACACTGAGCTATTGATCAAAGAGACCTAAGAGGTCCCCAAAACAAGACTGGTTTATTTCAAAGCTCTTGAATACCACCCCAGGCAAAAGATAAGACCCTATTGCTGAAGATACCACAGGCTGCTGTCACAGAACACGAGAGACCCTACTGGATCCAGAAAGGCAACCACCCCCTAGATGGTAGCACGTGTAGTGCGGGAAGGCACTACATGAGCTGCCAGGGGAAATTGGCCAATGATATTCCGAGAAAGCAGGGGACATTGACATATATAACACCAACTGATGTTATGAGAATGCTGAGGACAATGTTATATGGCAGAGACCAGCAAGGCAAGAAGTGCCCATCTGTGCAATAGTGGTGCTAAACCTAGGTGGGTAATCAACGGCTTGCTGACTGGCTAAGAGATAGCTCAGTGACGAGGAACCCTTAGCTGGAACTGGGATCCAAGGCACGGAGACCAAGAACCAAGGCTCCAAGGGGAAACTCCCACTAACCAGGGGTCTCCAGAGAGGCTGCACTCATTAGAATCTCTCCAAATTAACACTGCTTGTCTCATTTAACCTATACTGATCTCACTCTTCATTGGAGACTGTGTTTTGCAGAAAGCAGTGAGAACCATGGACACCGAATTCCATCAACAGGACCTGAGATGATGGCTGACAGCCAGGCAGGAGATGAACCACGAACTTTTCATCTAGGGCCCAAATGAAACACCTTTGAGGAAGTGGTGAGATGAGCAAGAGAGCTGCCTCCACAAGAAGTCAGACAACCTATGAAAGGACAATGGAGACAAACACGAAGATACCCAAATAGTCCAAAGAAAGCCAGAGACTCTTAAGATCTCAACAATAGAGCAGATTTAAAACTCACCCACCATGACTCAGGGAGCTGAGCGGAAGAGGGAGTTGAAAGATTGTAAGAGCCATGGTGGGGGAGAATATCCAGAGACATTGCCCCCTTCAGCAACACACACACACACACACACACACACACACACACACACACACACACACACACAAGCAAATGGCTACTGCTTCTATAATTCATAAACCCCCCATCTCATGGACCATTCCAGCAATCCCATTGAGGAGGGCCCTCAGCACATTGGGGGCAGGGAGGAGGGAAATGGGGGTACCATCACAAGACTTGTTCATACAGTGTTTCTAATTATTAACAGTAAATAAGTTTTTTAAATGTTGACAGCTCATTTAAAAAGTATTTAAGAGCCGGGCGTGGTGGTGCACGCCTTTAATCCCAGCACTCGGGAGGCAGAGGTAGGAGGATCGCCCTGAGTTCAAGGCCACCCTGAGACTACATAGTGAATTCCAGGTCAGCCTGGACTAGAGTGAGACCCTATCTCGAAAAACCAAAAAAAAAAAAAAAAAAAGTATTTAAGGGCTGGAGAGATGGTTCAGTGAGTAAGGTGCTTGCCTACAAAGCCTAACAACCGGGCTTTGATTCCCCAGTACCCACACACAGCCAGATGCACAAAGTGTCCCATGTATCTGAAGTCTATTTGCAGCAGCTGGAGGCCCTGGTGCGCCCATTCTCTCTGTCTCTTTTCTCTCTATCTCTCTCTGCTTGCAAATAAACAAAGATTTTTTTCCCCAAAAAATACATAAGATCATGCAGGCCATGCATTGTGTTTCTATAAGCCAATTTTTTCTCCCTAGGCATTTAATATGCAACTTCTGATTTTATTTTATTTTATTTTATTTATTTATTTATTTATTTATTTATTTATTTATTTATTTATTTATTTATTTTTGGTTTTTTAAGGTAGTGTCTCACTCTAGCCCAGGC
This sequence comes from Zapus hudsonius, assembly GCA_004024765.1. Lineage (NCBI taxonomy): Eukaryota > Metazoa > Chordata > Mammalia > Rodentia > Dipodidae > Zapus > Zapus hudsonius. Next base: position 40,860 of record PVHP010007946.1, read on the forward strand.
TGACCTGGAATTCACTATGTAATCTCAGGGTGGCCTTGAACTCATGGTGATCCTCCTACCTCTGCCTCCCGAGTCAACTTCTGATTCTAACAGGCTAACAGGGACATGAGCCTTAAACCTCCACAGAGGCGTTTTGCTGTTGGCAGAAAGTTCAACCCTTCTATGGGGCCACTGTGAAATCTCTGCTTCTTAGAGTCACAAGGTGGTCCACAGTCACCTGCAAATTGGAAGCCAGGAGAGGGGACACAGTAATACTTCTCTTGCCTTTGATAGTATGATAGTCCCAAAGGTTCATGTATAACAGCCCTCACACCCGCCGGCAGCCCTCGAGGGACTGGTGGAAAGGAGACAGGTACCTTAGGTGCATGTTGTCCATATATTGTACCTTTCCTTGGTGACAAGAGTAGGAAATGCAGGGCTCCGTCGGGCCATCTTCTTTTTAATAATTCACATCTGTTGGGGGGAAAAAAGAAATCATTGAATTGCTATATCTAACACTTACAATGACCCCCAAAGCTTATTATTAAGCTGCTGAGCAGCTCATAAATGATGTCAATAGACTAATCAATTGCATTATTATTAAATGTTTTGTGTCTTATGTATGAAATAAATGGCAAATGTTTCCAAATAAGGAGAAAAGAAGTTGGCACAATGAAAACGCTTGTGGACGTAATACTGCTAACCCTTCCTAGACAGAGCCACATGGACTAACACATGAAGTTTCCAGAAGGTTCTTCATTCTACATCTGAATCTCAGGCTTGAACATCTACTTTTTCAAAAACACATGACCTCTCTCTCTCTCTCTCTCTCTCTACCTTGCACATACTAGGCAAGTACTCTACCACTGAGCTCTGCTCCCAGCCCCCCAAGATAGTTTCTTTAATGGTAGTGTCTTTATTCAATCTTGTATTTCTCTGAAACTAACTTCATTTACCGCTTCTCGGCCTTTTGGCTAAGATCAAGTGTAAACTACCTTCATAAATTTGGTGTCAGTAAGCAATTAGGAATGCTGTTCTGAAATAATGCATGATTTATATGAATTGATTTGGGGGAATCTGTCCATCCATCCATCCATCCATCCATCCATCCAGAGAATGGGAATAATAGGCTTGATTCAAACCTGAGTTTAAGAATTGTCATTCATATCACACCTTGCCTATGCGGAACATTTGATCATCGAAAAATCACCAGGAAACAGCAAAGTTTTTTTTTTTCCACAGATTTCAGTACTTTGATTTTTCTCAATACTGCTGTTAATTGGCCTAAAACAATGGATGTCTAGTAAGCAGGGTCTGACTCTATAATTACTCCTCGTTTCGACTCTGGATTCAGAGAGCATTTGTGATCAACACCATTGCTTTGGCATTATATCACCAGGGCTTTATTTTTAGACTTTCAAAATGTGAACATTTCACTTTGCTAGACAAAGGACTTCAAAATTCAAACAAATTGCATTTAAGAGAAAAACAAAGTAACGTGTCAGACAAGCTATGATACTTAAGAATTTCTCAGACGTCAAAGGTAACAAACATCCACCATTTAGACTATATATATATATATAAATATATATATATATATATATATATATATATATCCACTTATGCCAACCTGGGCAATGCTATTATTTAGAGCCAGAGAATAGGGTTATGAGACACCTTTGTTGAGATACTTGTCCACAGGGTCACCCAATTTAAGACATATTTATTTGGCATTTTATTTTATTAGATAACCAAGTTATATAAAAAAGTAAAGGGAAAAAGAATCCCACTACCAGGAAGAGAGCTCGGGACAGGGGAGGTAACTCAATTAAGCGCTTGCCTCATAAACATGAGGATTCAAGTTCGATCCTCAGTAACACATAATCCCAGCGCTGGGGAGGCGGAGACAGGAGCATCCCTGGAGTTCCTGAGGAAGGAACGACAGCAGAGGTTGTTTCTGGCTTCACACACACACACACACACACACACACACACACACGAACATGCTGTACATACACACATGCCAAGAATAAAGTTGAAGGGAACCTCTAAACCACCCTGAAACAGAAGAATGAGTGCTCAGCTAGAGGAACCAAAGGGGAGAGGCCATGGTGGTGTCCCTGGGCAGCACCACGACAGAGAAGGACTGATGGGAAGACAATGGAGAGACGATGCCACAGCTCTCTCGACCCTGCGTGCCAAGCTCTGGCCTCACCCGCTCTTGCAGCTGACCACTCCTGGGCACCCACACCGCCACTGCCACTGCCACCATAGTGACACCCCCAGCTGCCATCATACTCGTGTGTGTGCAGTGTGGAAATGTCTGTCTTTCCCATCACTGTCAGAAGGCCCTCATTCCCTGCTTCCAGAAAGTCCTTCCTTCTTTGGTATTTGATCAGCTGTGTGTGTGTGTGTGTGTGTGTGTGTGTGTGTGTGTGTGTGTGTGTTTCATCTTTTTTTGCTTATTTGTTTGCTTTCCAGGGAGGGTCTCACGCTAGCCCAGGCTGACCTGGAATTCACTCTGTCATCTCAGGCTGGCTTTGACCTCACAGCTATTCTCCTACCTCTGCCTCCTGAGTGTTGGGATTAAAGGTGTGCGCCACCGTGCCCAGCCTATTATCTTTTGTAGATTATTTATCATTTATTTGCAAGCAGAGAGAGAAAACGGGCACACCAGAGCCTCTTGCCACTAAAAACAAATGTACCCCCATAAAGCCAGATACACAAAATGGTACATGCCTCTGGAGTCTGTTTGCAGTGGCTGGAGGCCCTAGTGCACCCATTCTCTTTCTCTCTTTTTTTCTATTTCTCTCTTTGCTTGCAAATAAACAAATAAACTTTATTTACTGAGACTAAATCCCATAGTAGATATACAATACAGACCCATGAGTGAACAAAGAGTCTTGCCATCTCCATCTCTGAAGTGGGTGTCACCCATTTGGAAGTATCCTGCCTGAGCTACAGAAGCCCAACCAGACCAATTTTCTGAAAAAAGTAGGGTACACATCCCTAACTGCTGGACATGGCTGTCTAGCCTCATACTACCCAGTTGTTTTCTGGCAGAAGCTCACAGCACACACCGATGAACACTCAGCCATTCCCCTTTCATGAATGTGGCGAGAATTTGTTTATCTGCTTGGGCATTTGGTTGGTTAGCCTCAGGGATCTCCACTGCAAATGAATAAATGCCAATAATACATCGCAAACCAGCACGCCTTTAATCCCAGCACTTGGGAGGAGAGGAAGGAGGATCCTTGTGAGTTCAAGGCCAGCCTAAAACTACAGAGTAAATTCCAGGTCAGCCTGGGCTAGAGCGAGACCCTACCTCGAAAAACCAAAAATACATGGGTGGGTGAAATACTTTCTCAAGATCATTGCTAGGGTTTGCATTGTCAATCCTAAAGCAACTGCCTGGAGTTATTGGTAGAAAACAGAAGCGATCACTTTAAGAGTCCTTGCTGCCTGGTTCAGGGCCAATCAGAAAAGCAAGACCACCCCCACCCACCCCTAAGCCAGGCTCTGGGGTCTATCTACTGTCTTGCCAACTCCCCGTACCTCCATGGCTCCTAGCACATAGGCTGGGCAATGTAACATGGAAATCCTCTGAAAATCTACAAAGTAGGGAAATCTCTCTGCTACCCTTCATGCTTCCTGGTACAATTCTGCAACTCTCCTAATCCTGTGCCAGCTCTCTCCCAACTCCCGTTATCTGCCAGTCTGTCATTGATCACATCTGAGAAATTTATCAATCTCATCTCTGACAGAGCAAATCAGTCTACAATGTTATCGGGCAGGTCTGGGCCGTGTGGGGTTCTGATTGTGTGAGCATGAGTCATGGGGTTGATTTTGTTTTCCCTTTTCTTTTCTTTTTTATTTTATTTTATTTTTTTGAGACAGGATTTCATATAGTGCAGACTGGCTTCAAACTCACTATACAGCCAACAACGACCTTGAAGGTGAACTCCTGATCTTCCTCCTTCCATTTCCGGAGAGCTGAGATTGCAGGCATGAAACCACCATGGCTGGCTATGATTCACTATCATGATAAGCAATCTCCACTTTATGAGCTTAAAAATTGCGGTGAATAAGAGAAGGGATGCGTCAACAAGCGCCGAGAGAAACAGCAAACTCATGATGCCCCAGAGATGGAAATTCATCAACAGAACTCATGGACTCCTATAAGATTAAAAGGAAATGCTGCTATTTAAGTCAAAATAATTGTAATTATGAAGATTCTATGAAAAGTTAAAAAAAAGAAATATACATATATCCCCCCATATATGAATAGTTAATATTCTAGTGACAAAATTATCTCAGCATAAAATGATATGTGAATTTAACCAATTAAAATGACAATTTTTACCAAACACTTGGACATCTGTCAGGTAAAAATGAAGTCACTATGGAAATATAGTGCCGATACGATATGCTGTGTTACATTTTGAAAAATAGGCAAATCTTTTAGGAATAAAGTGGTTGTAATTTGGTAGTGGGTTAGAAAGAATCTATTTCCTGTAGTTAAAAATACAAAGGACGGAGTGAAGAGACCAGCTGAAGGTGTGGGAAACAGGGTGTGTGTGTGAGGGGGGGGGGGTTGTTCTCTGTCTTCATGAGGACACACTCAGACCCTGGTTCTCTTGCAGCCATGATGGGTGATTAGGAAGCCCCATGGTCAAGGGTAAGGGAGGACAAGGTGAAAGGCCAGAGTAGACAGAATGGACTGAACAGAAGTGATGCAGCCAGAGACCCAGGATTGGGGATCCAGGGAGAGGCATCTTCAACCTCTCCACCTGCCTCCCTTTCTTCCAGCTCTCCTTCCTTGCCTTCTCCCTGTCTCCTCCTCTGTCAATTTCTTTCTCTTCCACTGATTACATTCTATTCATTTCCATTCTCTTTTTTCCTCTGTGTGTACATATATGTGGTGTGTGTGTGTGTGTGTGTGTGTGTGTGTGTGTGTTGACCAGAGATAGATTAGATGTCGGGTGTCTTCCCAAGTTGCTCCTCATCTGGTTTGTTGTTGTTGAGATAAGGTTTGGTTAGGTTAGCCCAGCTAACCAGCAAGCCTCAGGGATCCTCCTGTCTCCACCTCCCCAGTGCTGGGATTACTGAGGATCCAAACCCAGGTCATCAATCTACACAGCAAGCACTTTACCAACTGTGCCACCTCCCCAGCCCTCTCCCTTCTCTTCTCCTCAGTCTTTTTTCCAGGCACCTCTGGCTCATGGATCTCTCTCTCCTTTTTCACAACTACAGTCCACACAATCTTCCCATCAAGGAAAGCAGGAGCAGTGAGCTCAGAGCAACCCTGGTTTGAATCCTGGCTTCCCCACTGTTCCCAGCAGGTTGACCTTCTCTGGCTGTCCTGGGAGACCGTGGACACACTGTTGGCATGGCTGAGGGCCAAGAAGACCACTCGTGTGCATCAGAGAGACACAGTTCCTTGTGACAGAACTACTCATACTCTCTCCATTTAACTGGAGGGCCAGAGATCTAAAAATGTCCAACAACTGATCCAATGTCCAGACAAGGAAGGAGCAGGGCAGAGACCAAACCTAGAGCCTCACTTAGACTCTGTCTTCCTTTCTTCCTCCCTCCCTCCCTTCCTTCCTTTTTACTTTCTTCTCTCTATATTGCCCACGCTGTTCATGAACTCTTCTTAGACTCAAGAGATCCTCCTGACTCAGTCTCCCGAATGGCTCTGATGATAGGCACGTGCTGTCACTTCCAACAGTTTGAAGACACAGATGTATCAGCGTTTCCAAGAACCCAAGTATCTTTGCTATGGACTGGCGAGAGAGGACCGCCACTCTCGTGGTCTGATGACATCAGCCGTTCAGATAACCTGCTCATTCCTCTCTTGCCCTGGTCGGAACTCACCAGGTACATCTTTGAGCTTCTGGTATGAAAGCAAATTCAAGAAGAGTCAACAGGAAGTGACAACATGAGAGGTGGTCTATCTGCTGGCCACTTTTCCGGGTTTGATGATGTATTGGAATGTCACCTCTGGTGGGCACTGGCTTTGGCAAAGTCCACGCCGTGAGGACTGAGAGTTTTCTGACTGTACAACCTGCTGGGCATTTAGAGACAGGATGGGAGTGTAGTGAAGGTAGCCAAGTACCCACTGAGATGGGCAGATCTGTTAGGTCACCCATGACCCCTGTCACACAGCCTCCACTCTCTGTGTGACCCTGTTCCCTCTACTGCATACGGACCTGTGACAGAGCATGCACCCAGAGACCAGACGACTGACACGTCACCTGTACTCAGGGGACAGCTGTGGTCAGCTGAAATTCAGTCACCAAATCGCAAAGAATCGAGTGGGTGTTTTATAATCTGTGAAGTCATTTCATAGACTTCCAAATGGTTTTCTTGAGAATCTCATCTCAAAAGGATATTGAAGAGAAAAGAAGAAACTTTAACAAGTTTTTTTTGCATATGATCAGCTGTTCTAGAAATGAAAGCAAATTATAAAATGTCTAATTTGCCACAGGAGAAAAAAATCACAAGGGATTCTATTTCATCTCATGAGAGTAAAAAAAGTTAATAAGCTTAACTACTGAGGAGCAGGAAGATGGCTCAGTGGCAAAGCACTTGCTGTGTAAGCAGGAGGGCCCTCAGATCAGAACCAACAGCAGCCCAAACCACCAGCATTTTTTGACTAGGAGATTCAGGGGCTCAGAAATGGAAGAGCTTTGAGTCTATTTCATGTTTTACCAGTATCAATGTAAAGTCAGCCGGGCTGAAGAGATGGCTTAGCGGTTAAGGCGTTTGCCTGCAATGCAGAAGGACCTGAGTTTGAGTGCCTAGTGCCCACGTAAAAGCCAGATGCACAAGAGGGCGCATGCATCTGGAGTTCATTTGCAGTGGATGGAAGCCCTGGTGTGCCCATTCTCTCTTTCCTCTCTCTCAAATAAATAAATAAAATATATTTTTAAAAAAACTGGGACAGTGTTCCTCACAGGGTGGACCTCTAGGATCATGAAAGTGAAATAAATATTGGTGAACCCCTCCACCCCACATCGCACAAGTGAAGAGAGCATTATTTTTTTAAAAAATGTAAAGTCAGCCGCACAAAGCGGTGCACGCATCTGCAGTTCGTTTGCAGAGGCAGGAGACGCTGGTATTTTCTCTTGCTCCCTCCCTCCACACACACAGACGCACGCATGAGCACACACACATAAATATTTTTTAAAAGTTGAATTGTTATTATATTTCCCATAACTTGAGTCTGAAAACCAGAGTTTAGTTCCCTGGCATGAAAATTTAGATCCTTGGCTCCTGAGGGTATAGCGCATTTGGTAGAGTGCTTGCCTAGCTTGCGTCAAGTCCTGGATTCCATTCCCAGCACCACCTAAATTAAGTGTGGAGGGCACACACCTATAATCCCAGCCACTTGGGAGACGGAGGCAGGGAGATCAGAAGTTCAAGGTCATCCTCAGCTACATAGCAAGTCTGAGGCTAGCCTGGGCTCCTTGTTTGTATTCAAACAAATGAACAAATGTAGATATTTTAACTTGGGACTTTTAGGGACTGTGATGGCTAAATTTTGTTGTCAACTTGACCTTTTTGGTAATCTTGGGTGGGTCTCTGATATTGTTCACAGGAAGGCAGCCTCTCAGTAGGGGCAGGATGTAAGGAAGCTCAGGGGAGCTAGAAATGAACATCCCTTCCCTGGAGGGCAGTGCAGGAAGGAAATTCCAGAGACTCAGGCAGCCAACAAGAGGGTTTCAAGGCCCCACCCTACCATCCTAAATCTATACAAAGGAGGAGAAAATTTCTCTCCTCCCCTTCCTGTTGGCTGTTGTGTGTGTGGTGTTGGTCATGGGTTTCTCACTCTGTTTGGACCCGTGAAAGGGGTCCAATCTCTTTCCCCATTATGGAACTTCCTCTGGATCTGTAATTTAAATAACTCCTTTCCCTCCCATAAACTGGCATGTGGCTGACTCATACACCTGGCCAAAGAGCAGATGAATTATATCCCCCTCAAAAACTTGACATTGTTTTTAATCCTACATCAATTCCAGAAACCCCAAAATCCCTCCACCAACTTAGAAAGGGTTCAGGGGTTCAAGCACTAAGTGCGTAATAGGAGTGTCGTGTTCACAACAATTACAAAAAATTGGAAAGTTACTTCTTAAATAAGGCAAAGAACCACTGAACAGTAAATGTAGACATTGGTTACTAAAGTCTCCTATTAAAGTCAAGAGGGCGCTGGGGAGGCGGCTCGGTGAGCAAAGCGCTTCCTCGCAAGCATGAGGACCTGAGTTTGGATGACCAGAGCCCGTGTGAAAGGCCAAGGTGTGTGCCTGGAAGGGAGCTCCAAGGTCAGTGAGAAAACCGTTCTCAAATAAGGTGGGGAGTGAGTGGAGACGACTCATGCTCTGGCCTTTACACACACACACACACACACACACACACACACACACACATTCCCCCCATACACACACAGACACACAGATACAGACACACACACATACATATAGACACACATATACACACAGACACATACACACACAGATACACATACACATACGCACACACATACACACACACATTCCCCCCATACACACACAGACACACACACATACACATACACACACAGGCACACATACACATACGCACACACGTACTCACACACACACACACACACACACATTCCCCCCATACACACACAGACACACAGATACAGACACACACATACATATAGACACACAGACACATACACACACAGATACACATACACATACGCACACACGTACACACACATTATCCCCCATACACACACAGACACACACATTCCCCCCATACACACACAGACACACAGATACAGACACACACAAATACACACACATGCATACACACATATACACACACATACACACACAGACACACATACACATACGCACACACACACACACACACACACAGGTTGTATGGCTCAATTAAACGTGCTACCAGTTTTTACCGTGCCCTCATTCTCCAGCCATCCCATAATGAGGCCTGAGCCTGAGGCCCTCATCAATGCTGTGACTGTGGCCTGGATGGCCTGTCCATGGGGACCAGGCATGAGGCTCCGGGATGCCTTCCAAAATCCTCCGCTACAGGGGCCGAGTGATCATTTTACAGGGTTGCAAGCAGATACTCCTCGTGTGGTTGGTCCCAATGGCCTGGATTCCGCTTGGCAAGGCTCGTCTTATTCCCCTTTACTCGAATACATTCACCAAGGAACTACGTTGGGCCAGACAGGTGAGGGATGATTGTGTCTGATTCACAAAAATGAGCTTCACAGGGCTGGGAATGTAGCTCAGCTGACACACCTGGCGAGGTGGCATACACCTGTAATGTGAGTGCATGGAAGGAGGATCAGAAGTTCAAGGTCATCCTCAGCTACACAATGAGTTCCAGGCCAGCCTGGGACACATAAGACCCTGTCTCAAAAAAAAAATATTTTCAGCATGCTTGAAACATCTCCAGCCAGCTCAGTACTCTCTGTGGGAGTCAGATGGGTTCACAAAAAAAAAAAAAAAAAAAAAAAAAAAGCCACAAAAATCCCAGAGGCCAAGGAATAGTCAGGAACATTGCTTCCAACAGCTTGGAATAATGGTTCTGTTTTGTAGGAGAATCCCTGTACAAACAGATTGGTTTTTTGTTCTTGTCTATTAATAACAGCTATTTTGAAATTCTATTTAAATCTTCTATTGTTCTTTGAACTTTTCATGGATGATGTCTCTCCAATCAAGCGGCTCCAGCCCGGCAGGGGCCACATGCAATATGAATCTGTACCCTCTCTGACCATGCGGGGCCCTTCACAGATGCTCATAGATGTGGGTTCATTTGCCTTTTTGTTTCTCTAATTGGGAAAGACCCGTCATTTTAATTACTGAGTTGCTCTGCCCAAATGATATATCAGTGGCTGACTCAAGATATCCCTCCAACCGTGAGCTTGGCAGACGGCTCCGGGTCACACTGCAGAGGGCCCGCGTTCTCATGCATGCTTGCGCCCACACCGAGAGAGAAGTGTCTTAATATTACTTTTATCAACAGCTATATTTGGCAACTTTTTCTTTCGAGCATTAGAGAAGACACATTACCAAATGTTCAAAAGGGGATCTGCCAAATGCAACAGCAAGAACAGAAAAAATATTATTAAAAGTGGGTGTAAACTCTCTACCTACCCCCCAGGTGCACCAGGGCTCGCCCAGAGGAGGGGAAGGCATGACTTCGTGTCGTCTGTCATGCTCACTGGGACCTGGGGCTTCTCTCCTGAATGGATCTCTTATCTAAAAAGCTAAAGATATGGTCTTGGGGCTGGAGAGATGGCTCAGCGGTTAAGGCACTTGCCTCCAGTGCCTAAGGCCCTGGGTTCAATTCCCCAGGACCCACATAAGCCAGACCCACAAGGTGGTAGCCCTGGTGCTCTCTCTCTCTCTCTCTCTCTCTCTCTCTCTCTCTCTCTCTCTCTCTCTCTTTCTGTATCTCTCTGCTTGAAAATGAATAAATAAAATAAAATAAAAGATTTGGTCTTGGAAGAAAGTCCTGTTCCCTTTTCCTGCCATTCAGGGGGTACCAGCTGCCCTTCTCGGCCTAACCTAGATTTCCTTCAAAAGATTTGTTTTTTAAAATTGTTCATTGATAATTTCATTCATATACATACATATATGAATAAATATACTTACATATATATTGCATGTCTATATACACATCCCTAAGGAGATAGATCATCCAGTAAACTTATTACCTCACAAGTATGAGGACCTGAGTTCAATCCCCAGAACCTAGGTAAAAATGCCTGGTGTGGGGATGTCCATTTGAAGTCCCAGCACTGGGTATGGGGCGAGGGGCTAGAGACAGGAAGATCCCCAAGGCTCTCTGGCCAGCTCACTCCAGGCCAGTGAGAGACCCTATCTCAAGAAGAGGTGGATGGTGGTCCTGAGAACACCACTTAAGGAGAATACTGGCCTTCACACACTCAAGCACACGTGTGGACACACACACATGCACACACATGCCTAGAAAAGAGTGTTTTGTTTGGGGTTACGACTCCAGCTATAATTATTTAGAGAGAGCAGGGGAGGGCTCTTGACACTGACACAGATAATTAAAACTGGGGTGGGGGGCATGTTTGAAATAAACAAAAAACAAGCGACAGGCACCAGAGGTTCTTGAATAATATCTTCCCGGCTAAGCAAGTTGAAGAATTCCATAATGCAAAAAGCAGCCCCCACACTTTCTCTCCCACACAAACACGTTCTTTATTTAAGCCAGGAGCCCAGCGTTCACTTCTGCAGTGACTTCACTCAGAAAGAATAGCAACTGCACAAGCAGAAAGGGGCTGGGAGGTGGTCACCTCACCGCCATCTCCTCTGCTCACCTCCTGCAGGTCTTCATCACCTCCACTACTCACCTCCCTAGAAGCTGATTTAAACTCCAAGAACCTGTTTGGCTTCGGGAGAGACTGGAAAGGTCAGGCCTTTGGGTCTCTGTCACTTTCCTGATATAGCAGGAAGAGGTGATTAGAACCCAGTGATTGTTTTATTGTCTCTGATAACTGTATTTTTGCAACAGAAAAAGGGCCTGGGGGTGTGTAACTCGGTAGCAGATTCCTTGTCTAGCATACTTGAGGCCTTGGGTCCAGCATAAAAGAAAGTAAGATGAAATAATGCTATCAGTAACTACCTAGCCATGGAAAAGAATCAGCAAAACAAATCACCTCCCAGGGCTAACGAAATGGCTCAGCAGTTAAGGTGCGCTTGCCTGCAAAACCTAAAGACCTGAGTTCGATTCCTCACTACCCACAGAAAGCCAAATGCACAAGGTGGTACATGTGTCTGGAGTTCATTTGCAGTGACTAAAAGCCCTGGTGCACCCATTCCCTCTCTCTCTCTCTCTCTCTCTCTCTCTCTCTTTTCTCTCTCTCTCAAATAAATTTTTAAAAATATTTTATTTATTCATTTTCAAGCAGAGAGATACACAGAGAGAGAGAGAGAGAGAGAAAGAGAGAGAGAGAGAGAGCACACCAGGGCCACCACCTTCTGGGTCTGGCTTATGAGGGTCCTGGGGAATTGAACCCAGGGCCTTAGGCACTGGAGGCAAGTACCTTAACCGCTGAGCCATCTCTCCAGCCCAATAAATAACTTTTTAATCACCCACATAAGGGTACAAAAACAATTGAATTTTTCTTCAGAAACGATCAAGTTTTATATTTAAAACTCATGAAAAAAGATCCCAGTGCTTTCCGCCCTGGGATGACGTGAACTGCTCTGCCCCATCCTCTCTACCAAGATGCGCTGAAATCTCCAGGTGTCTCTTGAACCTTGGGAAGCCCCGGGGAGGCAGGCCGTGCCCAGCCTGTGTCCATGGGTCCGCGTCTATGATGTGGCAGGGATGCCATCCATGCAGGAATACCCTGGGCCTCAGAGTTCTCCTTAGGGTTGCTGTGAAAAGACAGTCCCCTTTGCACGGTCCCTGGGCGACTGTCTCTCATGCCAAGGGTTGTCTGAACACAGCCTCAGTCTGCTTCTATGCCAGACAAAGCCGGCGAGGTCGACTGTTTCATTCAACGAAGCTGACTTTCCAAAAGAAATAACCACGAAAGATAAAACCACATCGAATAAGTCGAAAAGGAAAGCCACGCGACAAGAAGAAGAGGAATCAGAGGCTGAGGGAGGAGAGAGCTGTCGCCCTCTTGTAGGCAGCTCGAGGAGGGAACTGGCAGACAGAATGAACCAAGGAGGAAGGGAATGAATGAAGGTTGGAGAAGAGGCCGTGTAGGAGAGGGTGGGATGAATGAAGCAGGTGGCTTAGACTCCAGGGAGGAAAAGGGAGAGAAAGGACTCCTCTCACTTTCGGCTGCTCATTTGGGGTGTGAAGAACCACAGGGGCCATTTTTTGGTTTGTTTTTAAAGGAAATTTCTTTTTTTTTAAATATTTTATTGGGCTGGAGAGATGGCTCAGCAGTTAAGGCACTTGCCTCCAGTGCCTAAGGCCCCAGGTTCAATTCCCCAGGACCCACATAAGCCAGACCTACAAGATGGTGGCCCTGCTGTGCCCTCTCTTTCTCTCTCTCTCTCTCTCTCTCTCCCCTTGAAATGAATAAATAAAATATTAAAAAACATTATTTAAAAAAATTTTATTTGCTCATTTTTCAAGCAGAGATACACAGAGAAAGAGAGAGAGAGAGAGAGCACCAGGGCCACCACCTTGTGGGTCTGGCTTATGTGGGTCCTGGGGAATTGAACCCAGGGCCTTAGGCACTGGAGGCGAGTGCCTTAACCGCTGAGCCATCTCTCCAGCCCCAGGGGCTATTTTAATATGCTAAGTTAGATTTCCCTATTCATTGTGTTCCAATCAAAGATGCTCTCCATCCGACATCACCAGGGGAAATCATCCATTCTCCATACAGCAAGGAAGACTCTCTCAAGCAACCCACCACTTGACAAAAAGATCCTATTTCTTTTTCTTAAAAAAAATGTATTTATTTGCAAGCAGAGAGAGATCGAGAGGAAACAGAGAGAATGGATGTGCCAGGGCCTCCAGCCGCTGCAAACAAACTCCAAACGCGTGCGCCACTTTTCATCTGGCTTTATGTGGAGACTGGAGGATTGAACCCAGGTCATCAGGCTTTGCAGGCAATCACCTCAGCAGACAGCTTCATACATAGCTATTCAGAGGACTTGACTAACCGAGCGCTTCAGTCCAGTAGAAAAATAGCTCTAGAAGCCATCGGCAAGAGAGGAGATGGACAAGGTCACCAGGTTGAAGGCAGGGGCGGTGTGAACTTGGCCATCACACCAAGCATTTGAGGAGCAGCAAAGATGGATATTCCAGGGCTACGTGAAGCCAGGCAGCAGGAGGAAAGACGGAGAGAGGACAGAGCACAGTGGGAACAGGAAGGAAGGGAGAAACTGAGGGAGCCCCTCAGCACCCAGTGA